>PVHY01014282.1:0-38887 GCA_004024945.1 Uropsilus gracilis
TATATTTTTTGGAACTAGGTCTTGCTATGGGCCCCAGGCGGGACTCAAACCGCTATCCCTAGCCCCGGCCGCTTAATAGGCTGAAGCTTACAGGCACGAGCCACCGTGCCTGGCCTTGAATATTACTTTTTATGAAATGCTTTTACATATCATTTGCCCATTTTTTGATTGAGTATATGCTCCTTTTCTAACTTATTTATAGGAGTTTATGTATTCTGGATATAAATTGTTTGACTATAAATTATTTGTAGTTACCACTTGCTTTTACATTCTGTTAGTGGTTTCTTTTTTTGATAAGCAAAGGTTTTTAATTTTAATAAGGTCCATTTCATCAGTTTCCTTTCAGTGATTTTTACAATCCTTTTAAAGGAAATCTTTGTCTATCCTAATATCATTGATTTTAAAGGAAATCTTTGTCTATCCTAGTATCATTGAAGATAGTTTTGTCTTAAAAGTTGTGACATTTTGTTCAATAATTCATCTTGAATTAACGCTTGTGTGTGGTGGAAAGGAGAGATTAAGTTTTTCTTACCTCCCCCCTCATATCAATATCTAATTGATATTCATTATTTATTGAAAAAACTTTTTTTCCCACTGTAGAATTTTTCAATTAAGTGTGATCATATATTATGAGTCTGTTACTGGATTTTTTTTTTTTTTGTGGTCTTTTTGCTCTTCTGCTAATGCCACATTATCTTACTTATGACAGTAATTAAGAGTGGAATAGATAATAACTTCAACCTTTATTCCTGGTAATTAACTCTTCCAGTTTTGTTGTTCTTCAGGATTGCCTTGTACCTATAAATTCACTCATGAGGCTTTGAATCACACTAGAAAAAAATTTATCCTTTCAAATTTTAACTTTGGAATAAAGAGTTAAGTAACATCTATATGAATTCTTTGCCTATGAGGTCAAGTCCAATAAGTTTGCTGCTTTGTAAGATTACTTATTGGTTAATGCCAGACTCTCTTTTTGAAGATTCTCCTGCAAAATTATTTCATTTTCTAATGAAAGAAGATAGAGAAGGGAAAAAATAGATATTGTCTGGGAGCTCTCATGTGAACTTCACAGGGGCAGTGCTCCTTAAAAATGGTTATGTGCTTCAGCCAGGACACTCCCACTTTACCTCCCTAAAGAAAGTCAACATCAGAAAGCGTGTTTCTGTTTTTACCTCTTCTTATGAAGATATATCCATTATGAGCATCTCATATATTTAATACCCTTTAATTAAAATAGAAAGTGTGCATCCCTTTCTCCATGAGTGAAAACAATTATTTAAGAAACCTCTTCTTAGAGTTTTGAATACATTGTGCTCAAAATCTATTTAGGTATATATTTACTTAAGTTTTGGCACGTTTTTTGTTCCTTTATTTTCCTGAGCAATAAAAAGGAAGTCATATTCAAACTTCCAATATGTTTCCATTTTAATATAAATAAAATTTCATAGGGAAAAAAAAGTGTTAAGTTGTATCACTTAGAATTTGACTGTATTTTCTAGGCTAGTGAAAAGAGATCTAATATGTAAAACTATCATAACCAGGTTCTCTGAGGAACTATTAGTATAAAGTTTTATATAAAATTAAGTGCTCTACTAAGATGTTATAACTTGTCTGGCCATTTGGTGTCACTGTGGCATAGGCAGTGACTTTGTAAATGTTTTTGTTCTTGTTTTTGTCTGTAGATGGCTTAGGTTTTTATTTGATTTCCTTTCTTAGGCTCTCCTAGGAGAGGCCCTGGTTAGATCAATACAGCATTCACATTGATGTAGAGATTATGATAGAAGAACTTGTCCTAGAATTCCCCAGCTATGTGTAGTAGGGTGGGTAGAATGGATAATAATCTTAGTATTATTGAAGTTTTTTTATGGTAAAAATACTTCTACTTTTTTTTTTTTTTTTTAAGACTAGGTCTCGCTATTTTTGCCCATGGAACCACAGGGTCATGTTGCCCGGGGTACCACAGACTCAAGCAATCCCCAGCCTCAACTTCCCAGGTAGCCGGGATTACAGGTGCACACCACCACGTCCAGCTATTTTTTGGGGACTAAGTCTCTACATGCCCCCGGCAGGACTCGTACCGTGATCCCTGGCCCCGGCCGTGGCTTCCTAGGCTACCACCTACAGGAATGTGCCACCATGCTTGGCCAAAATACTTCTAAGGAAGAAATCATGTTTTTTTAAAAATCAATTTAGCTTAATTTCTACAAAGTATGACACTCTGACTTGTAAACGATGTACTTTTTATAATTTATGCTGCTAAAGTACTGGTCAGAATATTAGATTACAGATGTGGATTCTTGCCCTGAGTTAAAGCAGCAAAATTATAGCACCTCTTGGTTGAAATGCCTTGCCAGTTTAACTGCATTTGGCAGATTTAAGAAATTACCTTAGTAGATGGAGCTAAAATGAAACTTTCCTGTGGACCTTTTCTCTAGAAAAATGTACATATACTCAGAAGTTACCAAATTTTGCATTAAATTTTAAAGTTTAGGGCCTCTTGTATTCTGCCTGTGGACTAGATTCCGTGGGGGTTTTGGATTCTCTGGTATGCAAATTTTTATTTAAATCAAAGATTTTATTTCAGAAGAAATATCTTAAAGATCCTCAAGACTCATTATTTTACAGTAGAGGAAAGGGCCCTTGAATTGTAATGGAATTACATATTAAGTAGCTGTACAAAAAACTCCATGTGATTTTACTCTGAGTGAGAGCAAAGCACTCAGGGTTTTAGACTTGGTGAATAGATGAATACAGTTTAGAGCTAGCACTAAAAATGTTTTCTAGACTTCTGCAGAACTTGAGAAGAGATAGCTGCTATTACACTTGTACATCTTGTGTTTCAGATTTCTTAGTGTGCTTGGATGCAGCTGCTGGTGGTGGTTATGGTGGTAGTTATAGTTTTTATATATTCAGCCTCTGTTGTTGTTTTAATCTTTAATGCTTTAGTTGAAGTAAGTGTTTCTTCTATTGTACTTACCAGTATGGATAGCATACCCTAGCCAGCTGAAAAATTTTAGGAAGGGCTCATTCCGCTTACCTTAAATGTTCTTATTTATCCACATTTTTCCAAGATATTGGGATCACCTTTGGGGCAGAAACTGTGTGCACAGGATATAGCTTATGATTTATAGTATAAATGGGATGAAATAAAATGTAGCATGTATTTCACTTCAGCCATCCTGCCATATAGTTTGAATACCCTAGGATAACTGTTTGTCTCCATACTGTTTAGTAATACAGTAGAAGAGTTTTGCATTACTCACATCTAAAACATTCAGTAGCTCAATCAGTAGCAATACTGATTTAGTGAGACTTTTTTCCCAGTGATGATTTTTTTTTATCAAATGTATGTATGTCTTGGATCCTTTTAGAGGTATGGCAAAATTTTGCAAGGTATGTCAAATTATTTAATCCATGTAAATCTAGATTTATTTTAATGCTTACTTTCCTAGTATAGAATATATTTTTAGTATGATTATCATGTATTAAGTTTTTAAAATATTGTATTTTTTCATGAGTAAAATATATTAAACAGCTATTAAATAAACTGTCAAGTTTGTGCATACATATATAAAGCTAAAGTCTTTTCTATCTTAATTGTAGATTGGGCCTTTATAAGTAAAAACTATAATGGAGTAATTTTTTTGATCTTTAGCAGTAATAGTTTTGATTGTAGTACATAAAAATACATCCACAGTAACAATCTTTGAGTGAATTCAACATTTTCTTGATGCAAATTGGTATGTGAGTTCATTCCTATTAAACGTCAGTACTGCTTAGATCTAGACCAACATGGTTAGGGAGTGTGTAAGCAAGAGGACAAAGTGGTAAACCGCCAAAAAGCATAAGAAGGTCATATACTTTAATATTACTTATACTAAATATTTACAAATAAATATTTGTTGTCAAGGAGAGAAGAAAGGAAAATTGATAAAATGGAGAAAATAGGTAAGTCAGGAAGTTTGCTGTCTTGATCAGGTGAAAGACAGATAAAGGAGGAGAATATGATTATAAACTAAGTTGTTAGACCTAAGACTTAAGACTTAAGATGTGTTACTTTCTGAGTGATCATAAGATCCAAAGACTGGCCCTGGAAGTTCAGGTTGCCTAATGGGAGAGGTATTGTACTATATTAGCTTACTGTATCTTTCTTCTGCCCCCACAGAAGAAAGCTGTCTTTTGTAGCTGTCTTTGTCCAGCTACAAATTACCATATCTGGATCAAAACTACCAACTTTAGGCTTTCTATAAGCATATTGAGCTAATAGTCTGTGGGGAAGGAGAATATAGACAGATTAATTGTAGTGCTATATATAAAGTGATCTGTTAGATCATAGGTCAAGTACAGGATGTTCTGAGAACTGTTGGAAGGAATATGTAAAGTTTTTGTGAGTATTTGCTGCCCAAGCTGAACCTGAAGGGTAAGTTAGTCACATGAAGAATGAAGACAGTTCTCATCAAAGACAACTTCAAAGACCTAAAATAAAAAAAGAGTTCAGGACCATAGAATTGAAAATTCACTACTGATGGAATAGAGAATGAGGCAAGGGGGCAGATGTGAGAGAAATGAGGAAATGAGGTAAGAGAGCTAAGTAGAAATCAGGTACTGCGCAAAGGTCAAACCATGTTGAGGAATTTGAGTTTTTCTTAAAAGCCATGGAGGGCTGACTAAACAACACACAAATGGACATGTCTCAATTGAATTTGCATGTTAAGAAGTTCTTTGGCAATGGTTTGAAGAATGAATGTCAGGGATGGCAAGTCTAGATATAGAAGAGACAATTAACATTAGGTTGTTCAACAAGAGAAGAAGAGAGGAAAGACTTAGGAATTAGAACCAGGAAAAAAATAGCAAGCCATTTTAAAAGGGTTAGAAGAACAAGTGAAGAGCTTATATGTAAATTTATAGCATGCTTGGCAAATTCTTAAAGATTGTTGGTTGTCATAGTATACGTGCTTTGAGAATAACTCCTTTATTCAAGATTTCTCCATTTTGCCCTAAGTAGAAGCGGATTAAAAAATCTCTAGTTGTATTGTTTCTATATTGTAGTGTTGTGCATCTTATAAAGGTCTGTATTTTAAAGCATTCACTGAATATTTTTCCTTCTTTATTTGTTGGTTTTGCCCTAACTATATTTCAAAGTAGATTATCACACTGAATTATCAGTTCTAAAATTTTACTTTAATTTCATTCTTAGTCTTAACCTGCAAAATGAAGACAATAAGTTATATTGGCTTCCAGTACCTTTCACAGTTTTCTAGAAACTATTACCTACAAATGTAATTCTTCTTTTCTTTGAAAAAGACTTAAAATACCCATGAAACTTTGGTCAGAAGTATTTCATTTTAGCTTAATTGTTTGAAGATTTGTTTAAAAGCTATATGGACTCTAACTTTGTCCTACTAGCTTGGATAGAAAGTTAACTTCAAGTTTATCCCATTGTATTGTGTGGTTGTTAGACACAACTTTGCAAAGTTGTATGTCAGCAATGTAAAAATGCAAATTAGGGGTTTAATATACTTGATTATAAATGGGGTCATTGTCTCTAAGATCTAGTCTAGAAGCTGTAAAAATGAAGGCACTAGCAGATCTTTATAAAATTACTGCAACACACAACCCATGACTGAGATGCTGTTTAAAAATTTAAGGGTTATTTAGAAGCATATTTTAAATTTTTGTCACTCTGAGACTAAATTATATGACTTTAGAGAATGTAATTTATTGTAAACAGTCAACAAACTCATAAAATATGGTTATCTTGATGCATTCCTCTCAAAAAGCCTATATCATTTTGTGTTTCACTTTGCT
Organism: Uropsilus gracilis; assembly: GCA_004024945.1. Lineage (NCBI taxonomy): Eukaryota > Metazoa > Chordata > Mammalia > Eulipotyphla > Talpidae > Uropsilus > Uropsilus gracilis. The sequence goes on from PVHY01014282.1 coordinate 5,809, forward strand.
GCCAGACTGCTGTCAAATGATAGTTCTATTTAGAAGTTGAAAGCACCCATTTGTACCACTTTTGGTGAGGCTTCTATTAGTAACAGTTTAGATAGAGAAGGCCTTACTGCTTTTCAGATTGTATGCCTGTTTTACATAAAGGACATGTGTCTTTTTCTCTTTAAGAACTTTCATTTGTTGAATAAAGAGTCCCAATAGAAGACCACTAGGAGAGTTTTGAATAAGTTGTAATGTACCCAAAGAATTAGACATCTCTTCTAGAGGCCCTGCATTACAAAATGGAGGACATGCCTTGAAAACTTGGATCATCAGCCATCAGATTTACTCCTTAACCTATTTGCAACTCCTGTTTTTTAACAATTACTATAAGTCCTTTTTTAAAATTTTCACACTATTTTGTGATGATCAAATAAAATTCTTTCAGATAAGTTCTAACATGACAGCAAACAGGACCTGTGCTGCTGTTTGTATGTTGAGTGTAATTTTTTGTGTCTCATATTTTGAGGGATGTCTTTGATGCGTTTTCTCTTAGATGAAGCTAAAAAGCTGTGAAGACTTAGAGCAAGGCAACATCCAAGGAAACAGTTTCAAAAATGTGACTGAACAAACTTGAAAAGCTTGCGACATACTGAAGTAGTTTGACAGCACTTTATTTTGTATATGGTATGTTTGTCTTTCAGAGAGAAAACCTTGTCTGGTTTTGATGTAAATATGAGTAAAAGGATCCACTAATGTTTAAAACTAGAAACCAGTGATTTAAACATTTAAAAATAAACAATGGGTGAACTAATTCAGTAAAATAGGCTCGGATTTGGCTTAAAAATAGTAAATAAAACTGAGTGTAATGATTTGTTTTAAGCACTCTTTAAAATAAAAATAATGCACAGATGAAAAGGATGTTGTCCTGTGACGAGATTTTAAGTGACATTAGGAAATAAGTGAAATGGAATGAAGACTATTCATGTTCTATACCAGTACGTACCAGTAGGAAGCTATTGGTAGGAAATTACAATTTAAAAACATATGTATGTTGGTGTGTTTAAACTTTAACAAATTATTAAATAATGATTTTGGGGCCGGGCACGGTGGCTTGTGCCTGTAAGCTTCAGCCTATGAAGTGGCTGGGGCTAGGGATTGCTGTTCGAGTCCCACTGGGGCCACGTAGTGAGACCTAGTCCCAAAAAAATAGCTGATGGAGCACAACTATAATCCCAGCTACCTGGGAATCTGAGGCTGGGGATTGCTTGAGTCTGTGGTACCCCGGGCAACGTGAGCCTGCGATTCCATGGGCAAAAATAGTGAGACCTGATCTCAAAAAAAAAATAGTAGTGATAGTACCACTTAAAATATTATTGTCAAGATAAAATGAGAAAATGAGGCAGTCTTGCTTTGGATAGAGCTAATGAAAATTAATTTCACTTACCACAGTTTAGGTAAGCAACACCAGTTCTCCAACAGCACAACTCAAAAATCTGTTACCATAGTGAAATAACTATAATTGCATGAGGTATAAATTTTGTTGCTAGCACTTAAGTTCATAAGTCACTATGTAAATGACAAGTACATAGCTTAATTATTGACCAATGATGGTACTTGTTTTGAAGTCCCTTGGCGATTGGTCACTGTGTATCTGTTGTTCAGTTCCCATCCAAGCAACAGTCTGGATGTGGTTGTGTTGCCTTCTTGTTTCTGATCATAAACTCATGTGACTTTTTCACAAAATGGATAATCAAAAGATAATGGGCGAATAAAGATACAAGTACAGCAGCAATGAAATGAAAAATGGTAACTGGAATAGGGGGAATTCTAGTCAAATCTAAATGATATTGTAGAAGGAATAACTGAAAAGATATTGACACTGTTGCTATTTGAGAGACTCTAGATTTGCAGCCAGAGAATTTAATGAAGACTGATTTAATGATGTGAACAAGGAAAGAGATTTTGAAGGTCACAGAACATAAAACAATCAATATTATGTTTCCTAGTGTAAAAATGAAAGCTTTCCCTTTATAATCAACAATGAGATACAGATGTCCACTGTTACCACTTCTGTTTAATTTGGTATTAGAGTAAACTAGACTATTATAGTCAACTAGAGCAACCAGACAACAGAAAATAAAAGGAAACCAGATAGAAAAAAAAAAAAAAGAGTTCTTCATTGACAGAAAATATTATATCTAGAAAATCCTAAAAGCTCCACCAAAAACGATTCCAATAAATGAATATAGCAAAGAGTCAGATCGTAAAAACAGCATGCAAAAATCACTTATTTTTATATGCAAGAAAAATTAAGGAAGAATTTCATTCACAGTTGATCAAAAAGAATCAAATATCTAGAAATATCTACAGATTAATCTAATCAAGGAGATGAAGGACCTACACAGTGAAAAGGATAAAACATCACTAAACATATATAGATCATGACATAAGTGATAGAAAGTCTGTTCTCGGATGGGGAAAATCGTATAGTCAAAATTAATGTATTACCCAAAATTAGATTATAAACTTAACACAGTCGTCATCAAAATGCTAGCAGTAATCATTAAAGAAATTGAACAAAAATATTAAAATTTATATGAAATCATGATAAGCCCCAAGTGCCTAAAGCATTAGTGAAGGGAAGGAACGAAATGGCAACATCAGATTACCTGACATTAAACTGTACTATAAAGCAACAGTAATTAGAACAATATAATATTGGATTAAAAATAGGGCTGGCTGTCTGCAAGCCCGGGTCCCTCACTCTCGGTCCCTCACCCTTGCCAGCGGGGAGCAAAGGGGGTCAGGCTTCTTGGGTAAGCCCCCCATCTGGGTAGGCCCCGGAAGGGGGATGGGGTGGGATAGCTGCTCCCACCCACCAGCGGATGGCTGCTTTACAAGGCAGCCATCTGTAGCTCAGTTCGGCCGAGCCAAGTTGCCCTCTGCTCCTGGCCCAAGGGGAGCATGGAAGGATGCAGGCCTGGCCATCCCAGCCTGCCCCCGCACCAGGAGGTTCCAGCGCGCAGGCAAGGGAGGAGGGAGCCCCTTCCATTTCTCTCTTATGCCAGCTAAACTTCAGAGGACCAAGAATATGCGCAACTCCAACCCCAACATCGAACGGGTGAGGGACCATGCAAAAATCCACCCCACAAGCCTGAGCTGGACACAGCAGATGGACAACCAAGAGAACCAGTACATGTGAGACAAGAGAAACAACTGTAGAGACACAATGTCTCCATGCGTACTTGTGTGCTCACTGGGCAAAGAAGACTCGGGACTTCATTTTGGAGATACCTTCAAGGAGAGCAACACACCCTCCCCACACTATGGGAGAGGAGAGGATGACCAAAGATGGGGTAATTGGCCCCACATCAAAACTGCAAAATGAAGCAGAGGAGATGATCTTCAAAGGCCATTCACAGACACCTGTATTCACAGAGAAACTTCTTGACCAACACACACTGGGGGCGAGACCCCCTAAATCTCACAACAGAGTCGTAAGGAAAAGTAGCAAAGCAATGGAGATGGGCTTGTAGAAGAAGGCCTGCAGCAAGAAAACATGGACAGATCACAAATGAATATAGCCTGGCCACCCAACGCAAACTTAAGACTGAAAACCTAACAGAAAGGCTCGCCTGGTTCCAACAACACAGTCCCTCACCTAGTGAAAGGACACTGCCATAGGAAAGAGACTAATGGACTTAGCACAACTAGTAAACAACAAAGAGTGGGGTTTGAGAGAATGGAAGTGGCACTAGAGGGAGGAGGGTGGGGGAAGTGTTCCCCCCCAAAAAAAAAGAAAAGAGGTTGCGACCTAAAGAACAAAATAAACTAATAAAAAAAAATAGGTATATTGATCAGTGGAACAGAATCTAAAGTTCAGAAATCCATATATACGTACATCTCAATTCTTAATTCATAACAAAGGAGCCACTACCATGCAGTGGGGAAAGTCTGTGGCACCCGAATGTAAAAGAATGAAATATATCACTAACTCTAAGCACAAAATTAAGGCTTAGATATATGACCTGCAACAATAATACACAGACAAAAACATTGGTGGTACATTTCATGACATCAGTGTTAAAAGTGTTTTTGGAGACTTGACCCATATAGCAAGGAAAATAAAAACCAAACTTAGCACTTGGGATTACCTCAAATTAAAAAACATTACACAGAATGGGAGAAAATTTCACACATTATACAACAAAGCAAAGTATTAAGAGCCAAAATATATTTAGAAATTCATTTATTTTAAAAATAAAAATAAGCTCCATCTGAAGAATATAAAACTACCAACGCCTAAAAATTACATCTTCTACAATGTAGAACATGCATAATTTTCAACAGCTAAGACATGGAAACATGTCAGGTGCCCATTGGTAGAGGGTTGGATTAAGAAGATGTGTATATATTCACACCATGGAATTCAGCCATAAGGAAAGATGAAATTTTGAAAGATGAAATACAGCAAAATGTAAGAACTTTTGAGGGAATTGTGTAGTAAAGCAAATGAGAATGACTAGGACAAGTATTGAACATTTACATAGTTGATATTCAAAAAAGCAAAATACTTAGAAAAACAAATGAGGTTTTTGAGATTGAAACAGGTAGGGAGGGAGATAGGGATAAAGGGGTGTAAAGGATGGTAGTGAGAAAAAGTTAAATGAAAAAAAAGTGAAGTGTATAGCAATATCTGTTGAATGAAATTCACCTGGGAAAAAAATAGCCATTTCCTGAAAAACAAAACACTGAAACTCTTAGAAGCAAAAGATAGGTATAAATCTTCATGACTTTGTGTTCTTAAATACAGCACCAAAAACATGCAGAAGGAAAGAAAATAAATAAAAAGGATTTTATAAAAATCAAGAACTTTTGTGCTTCAAAAGACATGGAGAGTGTGGAAGGTAATCTACAGAATGGGGAAATTATGTACAAATCACGTATCATTTGAAGGATTTGTATCTTGAAAAGACAAATGACTCAACAGAAATTGTTCAGAGATTTGCTTAGACATTTTTCCGTAGAAAATATATAAAAAGCTAATGTGCACATGAAAAGCATTGTTAGTCATTAGAGAAATGCAAAGTAACACCTCCATGAGATATTACTTCAGGCTAGCTATAAGAAAAAATACAGGTAGTAACAGGCATTCGATGAAGGTGTGAAGAAATTGGCTTTTAAGAAAACTTAAAAAAGTGAAATGGTACAGATCTTTTACAAATACAGTCTGACAATTCATCAAATGGTTAAACATAGGGTTACCCTATAACCAAGTCAAAAACATACACTTAATGCTTACACAACATTATGTGGAATAGTAAAAAAGTGGGAAACACAGGTCCATCAACTGATGAATGGATAGATAAACTGGAATATTTATGCAGTGGGATATTATTCAGCCATAAAAAGAAATGTATTACTGATACACACGACAGCATGATTGAACCTTGAAAACATGCTACATGATTCCATTTATATGACTGGCCAGAGTAAACTAATCTATAAAAACAAAGTCGATTAGTGGTGTTCAGAAACAGGGGGAAGGTAGGAATAGGAAGTGACTCCTAATGGGTGCAGAGTTCCTTTTTAGGATGATGAAATGTTCTAAAATTAGATGGTGATGATGATCACAGAACCCCGTGAACACACTAAGAATTACAGAACTATGCACTTCAAAAGGGTGAAGTTTATAGCATAGGAATGTCTGTCCATGTGTCTACCTTTCAACTTAGAAGTATAGGGCATAATTGTTTTCATTGTTTTTTTCTCATATAGCCACATGGTTTAATCCCTCACTTTGTTCAGAATTCCATCTACATTTTACCTTCTTAGAGGTATTCCTTGAGTATTCTTCCTAGAGTAGTAACCTTTGCCTGTCATTCTTTCTTTCTCTTTCTCTGCCTTTAAAAAAAGAAAAAAGAAACTGATTTATTTTTTATTATAACCTGGCATGTTGTTCACTTACTATCATTTACTAATCTCTTTTTCCCACCCCCTTGTGTTAGTCTAAATTGGGCATGTGAGTCTCCAGTCCTACATATCTATAATGTCCAGAGCAGTTGCTGTCATGAAACTGCTACTCATTTAATGTTGGTTTAATGAATAAATAAATCCTTTATGTTGCAGAATTCAAGCAGTACTTTTGCCCTTCCTCTTTGGTTTTCATGAACTTAGTTCCTATACTGAATATCTCTGATACTTTGGCACCACCTTCAACTTCTATGTTAATGTTTGCATATCTTGTCTCTTCAGTGAGGCATGGACTATACCTTATCTTTGCTCAGAAAATCTAGCATATAGTAAGAGTAAAGTAAGCATTTGTTCATTAAAGTAATTTAAAAGTAAACCAATTGCTATAGCAGCTTCTTAATCTATATACTGTTGAGTCATAAGTCCTTTATAGCATTCAACACATTTATTCATTCAACAAATACTTGGTGAATATCTATTACATTTCAGTCACAATCTAAGGATTTAACAATAAACAAGGTAGGCAACATCCCTGCTCTCACAAAGCTTATAGTGAGGTGAGACACTGTAGTCTATGTATGTATTCTTCATGATAACTGCTATGAGAACAGTAAAACTGGGTGAGCGGATAGGGAGTTCAGGTGTGGAGGTTGCTGTTTCATACAGTGTTGGAGGAAAGCTACTGTGGCTAAAGGAGCAGGTTCTGTGGATTTCTGGTAGAGCTTTCCAGAAAGAAGAAATAAAAGTTCACAGACCCTGAAACATGTAGTTTCATTGCTTTTGAAGAAAGTATGGAGAGAAGAAAAACAGTATGACAGTATGACTGTAATACTGAGACTAGTAGGAGATGAAGCAATATAAAATTCCTTGAGAATATTTAATAGTCTAAACTTGTGACCAAGTGAGATTGGGGAAAGGTTTTCTGTGGAGGATAACTTTGGATAATATCTAGAATTAGAGGTGTGTGTCCTGGATAGAATTTTTGAGACCATTTGGTCTTTGAATAATACAGGTAAAATGCTATGCTGTAGGCCATGTTGGTACCACAGGGGAGTTGAAGGGAGGTGATAATTAATTTGATCCTGTGTATTTTGAGGGTAGATCTGATAGGATCTGCTTTTGGATGGTTTGATTTGGATGTGCCTATGAGAGAAAAAGAAGAATCAAAGGTTCTTAGCTAAGATTTTGTTGGTAGTGGTGCTGTTATCTGGAAGGAGAAAGGTATTTTGTTTTGTCTGTTGGCAGATGGAGATTTATTGTGTAATTCCTGTTGAACATACTAGGTAGGTGTGAGATGCCTGTCAACATCTGGCAAGTATGTAGTTAGATATATTAGAAGGAGGGAGGCCCAGATGCAATAATCATATTTAGGGATTATTATATAGATGATTTTTAAAACTAAAAGACTTGAATAAGATGACCCAAGAAGTGAGTATGGAAGAAAAAGTCATCTCATTGAACCCTTAGACTCTCCGAAAAGTTTGGAAGAAGACTAAGCAAAGGACACAGTGAAACATAAATTTGCTTAAGAAAAAAGCCAAGAGTGTTCTGACACTGGAAGTTCAAAGTGTAATGAGAACTACCACTTACGTCTGTTAAGTTTTGATTTTGCAAATTGGAAAATTCAAAATACTGTTCTGAGTTTAGGAATTATAACTATATGTTATATGCTGTGGGTGGAGTATTAAGAATGGAATTAATGGCATACTCTCAATGTCTCACTAACTTGTCATTATGGAAAACCAACAGAATCCATTTATAGACTTTAAGTATGAAAGCTGGGAAATGGCACATATGCAAGGCAAAGGAAAGAAACTTTTCGTTGGAAATCTGTATTTTGACTTTGTTTCCTTTAAAAAACTAAACAAACTTTAAGACTAAGTGTTTATTTCTTTTAGTTACGTATTAATCACAAGCTAATTTGCACTTAAGTTGACTAATACTATGTTTAGCATAAGTCAAAATAGCAGGAAATTTCTTGCACCTCACTCTAAAGGAAGTCAGAGAATCCCTGTTAACCTAATTAACTTCAAAATCAGAAGAAAATTAGTATTGCAAATGAATGATTTATTTATACCAACCAGGCTCATCTATTGTCTTTTTTTTTTTTTAATATTAGACATGGTTTTTTGTTATTCTAATTCTGTTGTTTAAAATGATTCTCCTGGTATATCAGTAGATTAGACTTTTGAAAATTGAATTTCTTAGTATCTGCCTGCAGTTTACTTCTAGAATATGAGTATGTTTTGTATTTGATAGGTATTGTACCTTTTAATAACACATCTTGTTGAGTTTGCTGCTGATAATATATCATTATAGACTGTTTTGACAGCATAAGGGGATACTATATAATAGAGAAAAATGAGATGTGATTAAAAGGACACAATTATGCTGAACTGTTATGTGGTGTGAGATTTTTTTACAGAGACTTTCTCTCTTATTTGAATGTTACTAAGGACTTGAAGCATTCATTACCAGCTGGACTTGGTCTCTCTGAAACCCAAATTACGTCTCATGGCTTTGACAGTACCAAAGAGGGTGTTACTGAAGGAGGAGCGTTTCAAGGTAAGAGCCCATGTATTTATAAAGATGACTGGTATAAAATGAAAATGCTGCCTTTATTAATAAAGTATAAAAGCTAAGTCTCTTAATCCTTTCCCCCTTCAATTTAAGTAATTTATGAATCATTTTAGTAGTCTTCATTCTATAAATACATGAGCAGGCATAACTTCATTAGTTATTAATAATTGACTTTAAACTCCTGAACTAAAAATATTAAGATGAAGATTCAGATTATTTTAGTTTATAACTATAAAACCTATAGCTATAAGTCAAAATTGTTGTCTATAAATATCTATTTCTTATTTCAAAGCAATTTGAAAAATAAAACTTAACTTTTCCTACTAATTGTGATAGCAGGAAAGAAGCCCACCCTCAGATTCAGTGAGTTGCTAAGAGGATGCATAGGGCTTAGAATGTAGTCCCGCCTGTGACTGTTGTAGCAAAAGTATACCACACACAGTTTAGCAAAGACAAAGGATGTTTGAGGCAGAATGGTGAGTTGGGGGAACTCAACATAACTTCCAAGAGTCTTTTCCCAGTACAACCATGAAAGACATGTTTAATAACACCCACAATGGATTGTGGCAACATGTGTGAAATGTTGCTAACCAGGAAAGTATATTAAAGCCTCGGTGCCCAGATTTTTTCTCCTAGCCTGTCCCCAAGATTCTAGACTCCCAGAAGGAAAGCAGGTTGGTTTAAAAATAGTTTAGCCATAGTGAACCAGTCATAACATTCTGGGAATAGAGGAAATTTTCACCAAATTTCCCAGATGCCAGGCAAGTGCCACTTTTATCAGTTGGTGTTTTTAAAAAATAAGTAGTTAGTCCTGACATGTTAGCTCTAATATAGAATATATATATGCATATATACCTAAAGTTTTTTTTCATTTTCACACTAGTGAACAAAAGTAGAGTCATGTAAAATTTTGGGTGTGAAAAAGAATAGATTTTTGACAGCTGTAGCTAATGTCGTAACTATAGTTGATGGTCCGTGGAGTATATTGATTTTCATGCTATGTTGTTTCACAAAATGAAAAAAATATATCCATCTCTTTGTAATCCTTGGCCCTCTTCCAGATAATATTTTATATTTTTGTTGTACTAATAATGGTCAGTACTTGATGTAAGAACAGCTTACGTTTTCAAGTATATTATTTACTAAATGAGTCTTGAAACAGGTATTTGGGATAATCTAATTTAATACCCTCTACTATAGGCTATAAAATGGACTCCCTAGTAACATCACTTACCTCCCATTTTATTCTTTTCATTCAGAAAAATAAAGCTGTAGACTACAAGCATGCATCTCAATATTTCAATAGCTATGATACAGCATTGTAACATTCTTATTTATGGGATATTTTTGAATTTGAAAGGTTGTGTCAGTGCTTAAAGAGTGTTTGACGATATAACTTACTTTGTTTAATATGACGCATTTTCACATGTATCACCAATTTCCAAATTTGAATCTGAAAATAGAATAAAATATTTTAAGCTGACACTGGTTTAGTCTGTTTTCTTCGTAAGTGAAATAGTATTATACAGTAACTGACCATTATAAACTGCTGTGCATATGCTTGAAGATGTCACTTTACCACACTTGCTTTTTTTAGATATAGCTGAATCCTTCAGGTTTGGAATGTGTCTCATGATAATGGCAGTAATTTATGTCTCTGAACTAACTTTATTATTTTTGTTATTGAAATAACATTGGTTTCTAACATTATGTAAGTTTCAGGTGTATAGCATTATATTTTGACACTGTATATACTACATTTTTTATCCCTACCAAATTTCTGGTTTCCATCCACATCATATGCTTCACCTCCTTTACGTTTTCTATCTTCCTCCCCAGCAATAGTTACCAGAGGGGAAGGGGGATGAACTGCCTTTATAAAAACAGCTCATTTTCCAAATATAGTCAAGTTAGTACAGGGCCTGGGTTTTTAAGAATTATTTTTATGTTATTTGGTAATAGTGAGTGATTTCAGTATTTAATTTAGTGTAAGTGGCTTAAAGGAATAGTAAAGCTACAGATAAGTGATAATTGCTCTTGAAAGTAAAGCCAGAAAATTGAGTTACCTGGTAAGATCTATACCAATTCATTTGCTTTTTTAGTTTGGAGAGATGTGTCTTTTGTTACCAGCATTGTACACTTCTTATGTTGTGTCATGAGATTATTTCTTATGCAAGATTAATAATAATAACAACCAGAACAGCAGGGCTTTGTTCCTAGAATTATGAAGAAATGAAACTGCAGTACTCATCTCTTACTGAATATTGCTATTTAATAGAAACGCTTGTGCCTTGGATGGTGGAGATAAACAGTCTTTGTTTAAAATGACTAAGCTCTATAGGGTATTAAAATGCATTGCAAATCAACAAGTAACTTATAAATTTTAGTGTTTTCTATGTTAAATTTAATAATGGAGCTATTATAGAATAAGCTCATATATGGCGATAGTATGGTGAGTCTCTTAAGATGTGTTTTAATCTCACTGGGCCTCATTTATCCTATGATTCAATGTGAAACTTACTAATTTCCATCTTCCCTTCCAGTGTTAACTTTTATAGTCAACAAATTTAAAGAGAAAAGTCTCATCACTTTGAAAGGCAGTGCCAACCTGTTTAGATCTTTTGCATGTTTGGATTTTAAAGCTAAGATCAAGTCCAAATTAAGGTTTTCATACATTAGAACTTCCTGCCTTTTCTGCGTCAGAACTTAGTATGTCTGGGACATGCCCAGTTTTTACTAAATGTAAGTAAAGCTGATGTTAATTCTGTTCTATTAAATTTTTTAAATTACAATTTGGTATATTAGTATTTTTGGAGAATTGGGGAAGAGTGTAATTATCTCTTAAAGATACTAAAATATTCTTGGCTAACTATGGAAATTCTAATACTTTTTTCAACTTCCTTTTAACTATCACTCCCCTAAAGATGCACAGCCTTTAAAATTTAAAATATAAAAAGCAGTTGCAGCTATACAGTTTTCTTTGTTTTAAAGTTGAACATTAGCAAGAGTGTTGAGTTGTTACTTTTTCTTACTCTGTAAATAACTAGACTAAAGCGTCAGTGATTTGCCAGGGTATTCCTGATATGACATGACAAATAGAGTTGAATTTCAAACCCAGAATTAGAATTTAAGACTCAGTGTGTTTCATTCTTTCCTTTACTTCTCAAACTTAGTTGTTTTTGAGAGTCATAAGGAATTTTTTAAAAACTATAGGTGCCCAGGCCAGACATGGTGGCACATGCCTATAATTGCAGCCTACAAAGTGCGAGGCCGAGGCTAGGATCGCTTGAGTTCCTGGGTTCGAGACCTGCCCTGGGGTTCGAGACCCACCCGGGACAATGCAGCGAGACCTATTCTCAAAAAAAAAAAAAAATAGTTGGGCTTGGTGGCGCATGCCTATAATCCTAGCTATGTAGGAGGCTGAGGCTGGGAATCGCTTGAGTCTGTGATACCCTAGACAATGTGAGCCTGCGGTTCTCCGGGCAACAAAGCAAGACCTAGTCTCAAAAACCAAAGAAACACACCAAAAAAAAAAACCAAAACAACCTATAGGTGCCTAATGTAGAGCATGGTGACTGAATTTAATCATAAGGTATTTACTGAGTACTTATTTGCTAGGAAAACAGATCTCAAATGTTCTAACCACACACACAGATAATTGTGAGTGATGGATATGTTAGTGTGATTGTGGTGATCATTTCGCAGTGTGTACATGTCTTAAAACATCATGTATAATTTAAATATGTACTTTCCATTTGTTAAAGACAAAAAAAATTCTTTAAAAATTTAAGCTGTTAAAGAAACAAAAGTGTAGATGCCTGTCTCACAATGATCAGTAGATCTTGTATCTTGTTCCAGGTACCTTTTAAAGTCCCAAAATGATTCTTATCCTTAATCAGAATAACACTTAGTATCTGTGCTTCTCAAACTTTAAAATACGTACAGATCACCTCAGGTTCTAGTAAAAATAAAATTTTGTTCAGATCCTGAAATCTTGGATTTCAAACGAGCTCCCAGGTGGCATAATGGATATAGGTCCCTTGCATCTATGCTATGAATACCAGTATAGCAGTGATGTATACTTCATGATACTTGATTTATGATTTGGGGCTACAGTTCCCTAGAACGCTATGGATTCACTCACATTTCTACAATACATGCCTTTGGATTTTTATCTGAATGGATTTCCTTTGTAAGAGTAGGACATTATGAAATATTTAAGCCTTCAATCATTGGACTATCAGACTGTAAGCACAGTCTATTAATTGATTTGAAAATAACAGAGTCCAGGTAAACTCATGTTTAGCTGTGATCTTGTCAAGTTTCTTTTTGCAGTTACATGTTTTGTTTGGTTTTAATAGTTTGATGAAAACTTACTGTGGTTACATACATCTGTTATTACTCATCTCCTACCAAAAAAAAACCCACATATATATTCATTCCAATTTTAAGTCCTAGGTTTTTTGAATTTTTTAATATTTTAAATATCAGTAAATCTGTATTTAAATGTACAAAATGTGAAGGAAGAAAAAGAATTTCACAGTTAAATATCTACCCTTTTCAGGTTCCCCAGAACCACCATTGCCATCTGTTATGTCTCCTAGCAGGGTTGCAGCTAGTCGACTGGCTCAACAAGGAAGTGATTTAATTGTTCCTGCAGGTATTCACTGCACTGGTTGGATAAAGTCCTTCTTGCTACTACTGAAGCTAAACTAATTCACTCAGTCTCATAATCACTTGCTTTATATTCTTAGGTGTGTGTTTCTGGCTTTTTGGTGGCTGCTCTTTTTATTTTATTTTATTTTTTAACAATAAGGGACATAATCTTTCTAGCCATGCCTACCTTTCTGACTTTTACAGACTATCCCACACTTGAAATTTAATGCACTGAGGTTAACACTGTAAAGTTTTTTGAGTTATTTTGAAGTATCCTCTCTTTGCTCTAAAAATGTAAGTTCCCTTACTTGATCCTAGATTCTCAACTTTGCAGCTTTACTCTCTATCTTCAGTTAAACAAAAAAGGAGCCTTCAGCAACTGGGTTGTTTTTATTTGGAATGGTCAAGTACAAAGGTTATGTCTTCCCTTTTTTGGTCTCACCTTATAAGTAGTTTGCAGAATGCAACACAATACTATTTACCAGTTAAGTCCAATGCAAGCTACTTAGGAAAAATCCATTTCTGTGCATTGAATTTCCCTACAACTAAGTATTGCTCACTTAAATATTATGATAGGAAAATAGTTGAATTCTAGATTTCTTTTTATATAAACTATTAATGCTTTTGTTTCTATGAAAATTTTGTGAATTTTTAAGCATGCTTCATTTTATACACTATTCTCAATCGTAGATTATGGTAAACTATGGTAAAGTTCATCTGATTGTAGTTGGGAGAAGAGATTTTTGCTGAGCTTAGCTTTTAAAAACTATTTTTGATACTTTTTCCTCTTCTTATTGCGTTGTTCTTTTAAAAGTTATTATTCTAAGCCACTAGTATCAGAAATACTTAACACTTTCTTATATGAAAAACAATTTACTATAAGGAACTATGAAGCTTTTGTGTTATAGTTTCATAGTTGTTAGTAGACCAGTACATTGTCAGGACTGTAAACTGCCTTTATTAATTATGGATGGGGGGGGTCCCTTTAGAAAAAAGGAAGTAAATACAAGTTTTATTTTAACCCAGCACTTCATGCTTGGTGGTAAGATACTTTTTAATGACTATTTGGAATTTGAATTATATCACTAAATCCTCCAACATTATAGTAACATGCTATTTTTGCTCCATTCCTTGTAGCACAGTTAAAGGAGACTACCAAATAGGAGTGCATATTTTTACTGACATTAGTTGTGGAAATCTTTCTCTCTTGAAGTAAATAAGTATAGAAAAGAAAGCAGAATGCAACTTTTTTTCAAGACTAAAGAAGATAAATCACAGGGCATTTGTGTTTAATGGACAGAAATAATTTTTCAGTAATTAGGAAAGTATCCTCAGTAATCTCAGGAAGCTATTTTCCTTCACTTTTCAGAACCATTTTAGTTTTTAAATGCCTAAGTTGTTCACTTTGAAGAGCATCCCACTTTGTTTTCTTTCCCTACTTGTCTTGATCTGGTTTGTGTTTTTAACTTTTGTTGTGATCATGCAGGTGGCCAGAAAACACAGACCAAAAGTGGACCAGTTATTCTGGCAGATGAAATTAAAAATCCTGCAATGGAAAAGTTAGAGCTTGTTAGAAAATGGAGTCTAAACACCTACAAGGTTTGTAATTTTGTTTCTGCCCTAACTGCGGCTCTAACAGTTTTCCTTTGAATGTTATTCAGATTATTCTATTATATTACATGAATATATAGGAGAGAATGGTGCCATCTAAACATAAAAATAGAATTTAAAAAAGAATGTATTTTGTTTTATTAATGCTTAAATTAGTTGAAACAGTAGCAAAATGGTAAGAAAGATATATATAAACTTCCTTGATGGACAACACATAATTGAACTCTGTTTTCTTGGGAATGCATTTAGCTGTACAATGGCTATATATATATATTTTGTCTTCCCTCCCTCTTTTTGATATTTTATAGCAGTTAAATGACAAAAGGGGTGTATTTGGTTTCCAAAGTTTGAAAGTCTCTGACTGTACTGTAATATAGTAATGGTCATACTGTAATAAGTAAACATTAACTATATAAACAGCACCAGATTGCAAATGTTGTATTTCAAAAGTTTATTAACATTACATTGCTTCAGGGTAACTGGTGTTTATTTTTCTTATGCCCTCTGTAAAACAAATAAAATATCTCTATTTGATGTGTTCTACAAATAGCTCGAGCTCTATGTCCTTTTAGTAACTTTAAATCCTAACAGAGAAGAGTATGTGGAATAGTCAGCTGAACAAAAGCTCCCAACTCAGGTTGGTTTATTAGCCATTTTGCACTCTAATATTTATGAATTGGTGGATCTGACAGTCTGTAAATCAGGAATTGTCATATTTTTACATAGTGCATATCCTTGTTCTCAAAAATAATAGAGAAGTGGATTGATTCTTTCAGTTGATATTTTGTAAATATTTGGAATCCACTACAGAAAAGCAGATTTTCTTAAGATGGCAAAAGTGCCCTGAAACATATTTATTAGTCTTTCAAAAGTTTGACTTGTGTCAATGTAGCATCTGAGAAATGCCACAGAGGTTATCCTCTGAAGGTGGTCTCACCAGATGTTCTCTTCAGGACATTGTATTTCATCATTGCACCTGCTCAAGATGTGAAAATTTCATTACATGTGTTGTTCTTCCATTTGTCTTCTCTCATATCACATAAGTTCATCCAAATATTCAAATTTCTAACCCATCTTCTCACTGTTTTCACATATCTAGTCAGTTATAAATGGATTGTGTTTCTTTAATGCTCTTTGTCTTTATCCCCTTTTCTCTATCCCAGCCTTCATAGCCACTTCATATTATTTTTCTCATCCATTAGTATAATAGCTTTTTAACAAGTTTTCTTACACTTATGTTCTACTCTGCCTAATGTGGTCACTCTTGATTAAAATCCTTTAGTCACTCCTTGTTTAGAATGTCATCAATCTAATCTCATCATTCCATCTTTATGCCCTACCACTCTTCACTTCTACTCATGGAATCATTGATCCATACTAAATTACCCTGACATTTCCTAAGTAAGCCTTGCTTTCTCACTCCTTCTTACTTTGTTCATGAGCTGTACTTGGATTTTCCTTCTTGATTCCTTTTATTTCACTTGCTTATCTTTCATTGCCAAACTGAACTACCTTCATTTATTTATTGTGTTTATTCAATTCTTTCTTTGTTCATATACTCATGAAATTTACTTGTAAACAGTAATATTCTGTGTGCTTTTATTTTGAATCTAAGTAATACAGGTCTTAATTCTACACCAAATCCTTACAATTGCAAAGTTTAGAATTTTATCCATTTGAGCCTTTCTATTGTGTTAAGTTCATGTTTTCATGGTTCTTATATTTTTCCCTATATATATGTATATATTTTGATCTATTCCTTTCCTTTTGTTTATTTCTAAATAATATATTGAAATAAGACTTTTCATTTATACCTTGAGTTAATATGTCATATTCTTGATATGTATATCATATATTTCTTGATACATATGGCACATGTTTTAAAATATTTCTTAAAATATGTGTTAATAAACGTGACTGTTCTGTAAAATGTTACTTGTCTGCATGGCACAATAACTATGTGAATGAGCTGTGATTCTTCCCAGAGTAATCACTTTGCTTTAAGTGAAAACTTTTTTCAACAGAGCTTAATTTGGATAATTTCAGTCTAAATCAAAAAAAAAGGAGGGCCGGGAATAGTGGTGCGTGCCTTTAATTGCAGCCTATGAAGCGAGCCCGAACTAGGAATTGCTTGAGTCCGCGGGATCGAGACCCGCCCGGGGCAATATATCGAGACCTAGTCCTAAAAATTAGCTGGGCATGGTGGCGCACGCCTGTAATCCCAGCTACCTGGGAAGCTGAGGCTGGGGATCGCTTGAGTCCATGTTACCCTGTACAACATGAACCAGTGGTTCCCCAGGCAAAATAGCGAAACCTAGTCTCAAAAAATAAATCAATCAATCAAAAGAAAATAAAGTTTACATGATCTTAGTGGGGTGTTTAGCATGAGGTATTTGGACTGAGAGAGGCCTCAAATAAAAATAGTTTGGAATTAATGACTTTATTAGGTCTACATAACTGTTATGGTGGCTTTCTGACCTTTTTGGCCACATTGTGAGCTAATCTTGGATGTTCAGCATCATCTAAATAATCCAGGTTTAATTCTGATTTTGTTATTTAGAACTGTGCTTATCTAACTTTTTACTGTTGAGTGGCTTTATACTATGACCAGTTAGCTCTTCTATAGACTTCAGATTCTTAGTGAATTTTACATTTATCTGACTATTTCTGTTCTGTTGCAAATACTTCAGGATTTTTCTTTGAAAAAAATGTGTCACTTCCTGTATTGGTTGTAAAGTTGGGTTCCAAGATCAGTCTGATGATGAAAACCATGTATGTAATAAGAGCAATTTTATGTTTAGGCCATGAAGCCATTTTCTTTGTTATTGTTGTTGTTGAGAATAGGTCTAGCTATTTTTACCTGTGGAACCTCAGGCTCACGTTGCCCAGGGTACCACGGACTCAAGCGATCCCCAGCCTCAGCTTCCCATGTAGCTGGGATTACAGGCACACGCCACCACACCCAGCTAATTTTTTGGAACTAGGCCTTGCTACGTAACCCCAAGTGGGACTCAAACCGCCATCCCCGGTCCCTGCTGCAGCTTCCTAGGCTGCTGCTTACAGGCGTGCACCACCATGTCTGGCTGAAGCCATTTTCTTAAAGACTTTTACTTTTTAATTTAATTTAATTTAATTTTTGGGACTAGGTCTTCCTATGTTATCCCGGGTACCACAGACTCAAGCAATCCCCAGCCTCAGCCTTCCAGGTAGCTGCGATTATAGGCACCCGCCACGGTGCCCAGCTGCTTTTTTGAGACCAGGTCTTGCTGTGTTGCCCAGGGTAGTCTTAAACCGTAAAGTCAAGCGATCCCAAGCATCTTGCTTCCCAGCGATTGGACAACAGGCACACGCCACCAAGTCCGTAGACATAGTTTTTTGCTTTTTTTTTTCCCCCAGAATAATTTTTGTTTCAGTCTTTAGAACTGTTTGGCATCCTTCCAAAAACATTTTAAGTGCTTTTTAAAAATATTTGAGAATTTGCCATCAGTATTCACACCCTTATCAAATTAATCTGTGTTTTCATTAAACCAGTATCATTTAAACTTTCGTTCCTGTTTTTCTTGTCATATTGCCTTACTCATTATCGATTGACCTATTTCCTCAGTTCAGTTTCTAATCTTTCCTTTTATGTTTCTTTCTTTCCTTCACTCTTAATTACAATTTAATCTGTCAGTTGTTTCTATAATATTTTCTTTGTATTTAAATGTCTATATTTTGGTACTACAGAAAGAAGTTCTTGCAACTGTTTAGACTCTCAGAGTACACAGTACTTGTCTTACAAATCCATGAACTTGTATGGTGGTGACTCATGGTATGTCATACATTATCACTTTATTTCATCTCACTCCCCTAAGAAGAGGATTACACAGAAAAATAATTTATTTTTACTGCTTCCTGCCCCTTTGATTTTGTTTCATTTGTCCTATGATCTTTAAAATGAATTCTTAATTCTTAATTATGGAAAACTGAATAAGATCATCAGCTCCTTATAAATTATATTTATTTTCAGATACTTTGAAGAAGGGTATGAAACTGAGATCCTTAATTCTCTTTTGTTTTAAACTTGCCTTATAATATAGCCAACCTCCTAATTTTGCTCTTTCATTTCAGTATATATAGTAAGCAATTTAAAATATAATCTGCTCTTTAGTGAATATGAGAAAGATGCTCTGATGGGTGGGGAAATGACTAACAATTTTGTGTTTTTTTCACAACTGCTTTCTCTACAGTTTCACATAGGCTATGTGTAATGTTCTCACTCCCAGATTCCTTTAGTTTTTCCTTCATAATGTATATTGCCTATATTGGGATATAAACTATAATTATCAATTTCAAGCTTGTTTTAAGTTTGCAAATTTATCTTAGTATGTCTTATAGTGTCACCTCACTCTTCTACTGCCTTAGCTTCCTAGAAACAAAAGCTTCAACCCTTGTTGACAGTTTCCTTGTTAAACCTTTATTTAATCTTTATTTCTGTGAATAAAAAAAAAATGACCTCTCAGATAGCAGTAGCCATTTCTTTCATTTTATCCAATCTTCCAAACTCTTTCAGTCGATTTTGACTTTGACTTTCAACAAATTAGCATATTTGAGTTGCTGTGGAAGGTATCATGTGCTTTGGCTTGAGAATGGAGGTATCTCTGATGATACTGCATAGGAAAAATAGATGAAAGCAGATGAAAAGTTGGAATAATTGGGATATCTCCTTTATCATGTTACCATTTTCAGATACTTTTTTTTTTTTTTTTTTTTTTGAGACTAGGTCTCGCTATTTTTGCCCGTGGAACCCCAGGCTCTCGAGCAATCCCCAGTCTCAGCTTCCCAGGTAGCTGGGATTACAAGCGCGCACCAGCTTTTTTTTTTTTTTTGGAATTAGGTCTCGCTACAGGCCCCAAGCGGAACTCGAACCGCAATCCCTAGCCCGGGCCGCTTCATAGGCTGAAGCTTTACAAGCACGAGCCACCGTGCCCGGCCTTCAGATACTTCCTACTGATATTTTTCTCATTAAAATCATGATACCAACAGTTAAACTTTTGATATAATTTTTGTCTTCTAGAAATGTTTATATTTTCCACAATAATAGTTTTATTACCCTTCTGTGAGTTTGACCTCTTACCTGTCCTACCATTTTCTAAGAATTTTACTTAAAGAAAAAGAAAGCCTTTATAAAATGTTTATTCACAAAGATCCTTAACTGGTGAGAATAGAGAATGTATCAGATAATTTGTTTCAAGTTTAAAATAGAAAAACATATGAATAGTATGTTAATATTAATGGTGAACTATTATTTTATATCTTTGTTAATATTTTGACATTGTAGGATTTCTTCCCTCAGGTGTGGCCATTGTTACTCTCCCTCCTTGAGAGTACCTCTAGTCCTCCACACAGTCCGTCATGCTCTCTTCCACTCCGTAGTCATCTGTCCCTCGTGTTTACTTTAAAAATACTATTTGTTATTATGTGTTTACAGTAGAGTCTAGATTACCCATCAAACTATTTGTAGTAGTTTTGTAATACTCAGGGCAGGGGACTATTACAGGGGGGATTTAACCTTTTATTTTGTTTACTATTTTAACTGTCACAAGTATTAATTATGTAACCAAACTTTGAAAGAATAATTAAAATAACAAAATTTTTAAATTGCATTATTTACTACTTTTGTTTTTTTTTATTTTTTTTTACTACTTTTAAAGAATATGTTTATTTTAAAAAATGGGATGTATAATGTACCCTATATGTTTTGAAAATATGTTACCAAGCAATGAAGTTGTTTATAATATTTTTATTTTCTAAAAAAATATTACTAGAGAAAGTTTATGTCTATGTACTTTACAATTAGGTACTTTAAAACAGATTATAAGTTCCTGTAGGTTGTTTTGGTACTGAATGAAATAACAATACTATATTCTACCTCTTCAAAAGTAAGAGAAGACTTCAGGTGTCTCTAGTCAATCTCTCGATCACATTCTCTCTCCTCTTCCCCCCTCCTCCTCCCCTACTTCCCCTAACTTTTATTTCACTTTCTCTCTCTGGTCAGCTTTTTCCTGCCCTTTCTTACCAACCTTTTTTTTTGTCCTCTATTTCCCCTTTTCCCTTTCTTCCTTATTTAAAGGGAAGATAGAAAGAAGAAATTACTGAAAACAGTAAGAGAGTATTAGGACTTTGGTATTCTTACTATTCCTATATTAACAGTGTAGTATTGTTTTTAATCAATGCCAAGTACCTCTCCTCTTGTAAATAATCTATCCAAGTGCATTAAGCTTGAAAATGATATTGTGAAAGAGCTCATCTGGCAGCATATAAATTAGGTAGATAAGCATTAAAACTTCCTCTGATTGGTGATCTTCATTAGACATATCTGGTATGTTTATTTTATGGGTCCATATGAACATCTAAGGAGACTTGACAATTTTTAATTTGATAGGCTTATTTGTTGAATCCCAAATCGGTATATAACACATGCCTCCAGCATTTGTACTTTAAATTCCTGTATTTTTTTTTCCTAAACAAAGTGCATCTTTTTTTCCACTTTCAGTGTACTCGACAAATTATCTCTGAGAGGCTAGGCCGTGGCTCAAGAACTGTGGACCTCGAACTTGAAGCTCAGATTGATATATTAAGAGATAACAAAAAAAAATATGAAAATATTCTAAGACTGGCTCAAACATTGTCAACCCAGCTTTTCCAGATGGTGCATACCCAAAGGCAACTTGGAGATGCATTTGCTGACCTGAGTTTGAAGTCACTAGAACTCCATGTAAGATTATTTTGACTAACTCTTGGGATTGAGGGGAAGGAGGATGGTGACAGACATGTATTTGGTGACAGTATTCTAAGACATAACGGTGACAGTATTCTAAGAGCTTATTTAGTACTTTTCTGATTTGCTACATTGATTTTAATTGAAAATTTGAGGTGTCCTTTGAACATATTTCTTATAATTTTTAAGGTCTAAGTGACTGTCAGCACAGAGAAGTTATCAGCTAGAGGTTTCAGAAGATGGAAGCTTATTAGAGGAAAGGGGGGGGGATAATTTGCCTGCCTGAGTCTAGAGAAAATTGTGGCTATGTACAGGTGGGCATGGGTAAAAAGTATATCCCAGTACCTATTGGAAATACCTCACCCAGTCTCTATGTGTCTTGAACAAACTGGGTTTGTGATGATACCATTACTGAAATTATTAATGGAAATAATGAATTTTACAATGAAATTATTTTTCTGTGTATGTCTCTCTAAACATACAGCCAACGATTCCTAAACAATATTTTAAATGATATGAAAGGTCATATCTTTTCTCTTACATTGAGCATTATGATAACTATTGTAGGGATTATTATTCCCATTTCTTTATGCTAGAGGAACAACCAGTATTCCGCAGTAAAAGATAAAAACTAAATCTCCTGTCAGGACTAGAAAATGAGCTAATGAATTCCTGTCAGAAATTTTAGACAAGTTATCACATTCTATTTCCTATCAAACTTGTAAAGGAATTAATTTCTTCTCATTCATTGTAAGGAAACTGAGGCACAAAGAATTTAAGTTATTCTGGAAACACAAATCTAGTTAGTGGAATCAAGATATGAACACTCCAACTGTTCGAATTCTCAAACTCAACTTTGGCCATTTTATCACATGCATTCTGGCTCCTACTTATACCATGGCCCTTTATTAAACTGTATTTTCCCTATCTAGAGGTCACATCTCCATCAAGATTAGGAAAATTCATACAATCTGTATTACTGTTACCAGTTAGTGCTTGTGATTGTGGTTTTTTACTGCTCTGAATTATTGTTCAAAAAATAACCTATTTGTTGCTAATTAGGTAACAATTTATATTACTAAAAATCAATGTTTCAATTCCTCAGAAGTTTCTATTATTTGGTCCCTAAAGTTTAACAGGAAATCTATGTCTGGTAAATTTATGTCTGGTAAATATTGTCAGTGATGGAGGAGCTGCTAATGAGAAAAAAATTTGAGTGTTTTGAAACTTTGTTCTCTGTGTAAAGCAAGCAAATTTCTTGACCAGGGAACTGTATTGGTTGTCATTCCTCAGAAACAATTAGGATTGTAGCCTTATTCTTTCTGTATAAATCCTTTGATTATTTTATGTTTAGTTTATTTGCAATTGGTAAGCAGTTGATAATCATGCATAAAACGCCCCTGTACAACAGAGTATACTAAAACTATCAACTAAGTGAATTTTAGGAATTATGTTTTATTTTCTTTTCAGAAACCCCTCCCCCCAAAAAAGTGCTTAATTATATATATATATATATATATATTTGCAATTCATCTGCAGGCATATATGTATGTTCATTTCTTTCTAGCATCCCAGTTTATTGTACCTTTCGCGTCTGTCTCTTACATTGATAGTAAAAAGCTTATTCTAGCCAGTTTTCAACTTATGCTTTAAGAACTTAAGTTTTATGCACATTCATAATATTACTCACAGAATTATAGGTGAGATTTACATTCATCAAAGAGAACAGTGTCAATGTCCTCTTCCTATCTGCTTTGAATTCAGACCTATTTTTCTCATTTGTTAGTAGAGGCTTCCAAATTTTGCTGTGTACTATTTTAATCTGCTATTTCATTTTACACTCATTTTTTTATTTTTTGGTTTTAGCAAATGAGCAGCCCTCTAAATTGTATGGCTCTCCCTGTGGCTAACATTGGCAAAGTTAATAATACAGAAGTATGGATTTTGGGAACTTTTAGAAATGAGCAGTGTTACAGAGATCTGATGTAATGACATGTATTTGATTATACAGTGAGTGGAAGAGGTTTCCTTTTTTATGAACTATAATATTTATATCCAGTCCAACTTTCATATTTGTCTTCCTTTGTGTTGACTTATTTTACCTTCTACTTCTTAATGATACCAAAGAAATGTAATGTTTTATGTGAACTTTTTGTAAAAGTTGTAAGATTTTTTTCCTGTGTTTTTTTAGTTCCACTAGTTTTCTTTAGTCTTTTGTATGTAACTTAGATAGTAAAACCTTGGTGCCAAAAGATCTTTAACTGTCCCCCCTTTCACTTAGTTTTTACATATAATGATTGATACTCCTTTTATGTAATACTGTATCTGCAAATATTTGCTAATCAGGATCCAAATTTTGAAAATTGAGACCAGAGTAGTTATGTGCACTTCTTTTAAATGGAATATGCTTTTAGCATAACAAAGATAATTTTTGCCTTCTTGTTATTTATTGAGTTATCCAGTATTTTATCACCTGGAAATTTAATTGCAATTATAGCACTTGGCAACAAATTTGCATTTTCCTAAGAGTCTAGTTAATTTAGTACTAATGTTTTTCAACTAAAATTTAAATAATGTTTTATAGCAAACTGCGGAATTCTCACATTTTATGGTACATCTTACTGATGTTTTGTCTGGTTATAAGTGCTCCTGAAAATTAATCAAACTTGAACAAAAAGTTTTCACTGCTGAAAGTTTAAGCGTTCTTCCCTTCTCTAAAGGAGACATATAATATCAGTTTATTCAGAGAGAATGAACTAAAGCTGGTGTTGAGTGATCCTTTTTTAGCTGTGTGCCTACATAGACCTGAAATTGGTTGTTAGCTAGTCACTAAATTTACAAAGAAATGTATATCATTAATATTTATACTTTGAAGAGATTCCATCAAAACACCAAAAATTACCATTTGTTTTATGTCTGAAGTTGTAGCCAATTGTTACCTAATTTGGTTCTGAAAGTTATAGTTTCACTGATTAATAATCTGCTATATTTTTCTTCATAACAGCTGTGCTTACAGTATAATAGCAACAAAGTTTATAGTACAGAGTAGTTCAGCCCTTTAAAATCATTTGATTCTCTATATACATCTGGGCTAATGACAATTTTAGTCTCCTAGACTTTTTTCATTAACTATACAGCTAGTTGTGAGTCAGATCCTAGAAAGAAACAAAATTCTGTACCTAGATTTCTAAATCAAGTATCTTTCCACTAGTGATGTGTTCAAGTATTTTTTAATCTCTTTTGCTAATTTGTTACAGGATAAGTTAAAGTGACTTCTTTGTTTTAGGAAGAATTTGGCTATAATGCAGATACCCAGAAGCTGCTTGCTAAAAATGGAGAGACTCTTCTTGGGGCCATTAATTTTTTCATTGCCAGTGTGAATACTTTGGTGAATAAAACAATCGAAGATACATTAATGACTGTAAAACAGTATGAAAGTGCCAGGTAGGTATACATTTTCACTGAATTGTCTGTGTTACAGATAGTAAATCAGTTAAGGGTTTTGCTTGCAAACAAAAATCAACTCTGATTAATATGAGCTGAAAAAAAAAGTGTTTGAAGGTTATGGAATAACCCACAGAACTAACAAAAAGGCGTAAGAACATATTCTATAACAAACAAGAACCAAAGCCAAGATAATGTCTCTGAAATCTCTAAAGAGACCCTGATTCTGAGTATCTCTGATGCTTGATGCTACCATCACTACCATAAGTAGTTTCCAAAGGGCCTCACATTCATTCATTGCCTGAGTACGCATCATGTGCTTACACCTGCGTGCTAGGGAACAGGAGCTGGAGGTTCCACCGGCTTCAACAAGATAGCACCTCCTGGTCTACCGGGTACATGACCTTGATGATCTGACCTAAAGTTACCTTTTTAATCTCCTTTTTCTTTTTGCCATTTCCCAATGTAAGCAGTTACACTGCACACTTCTTCCACAAGAGCCAGACTTATACTTTCAATTTCTCTGAATGTATAAACTCGTTCCACATCCATGATTTTGTTTATATTGCGAATACCAGCTCCCTGATCTTCCATTTATCCAAATTGTAATCAGCCTTCAAATTCTCTCCATTTAACCTTTTGTGTACATCATTTGCCTTATTTTTTCATAGCTGTCTGTAATGCAGTGTTTTCATACATTACACACACACACACACAATTTCTCTATCTCATAACCATTCTGTTAGGTATATAAGTACATATTAATAAATATTCACAATTGTATAAAGAATAGCAAACCCATCATAGTACTTTCATCTTTTAAGTTCAGGTCCATTCTTTTTCTTACTCATTTTAATTTCCCTTTGGATTTTTCCCTCTGAACACTTGAAGTCCTCATTTTCTGTTACATTTTTTTTATAGCATATTTGATGATAAGTCTAAACGTTACCTTTTAGAAGTATAACTTTACTTTTTGGCCTGTTGCCCTATTTTAATGACGTGAGAAACTCACCTCATCTTTTTTGCAATCGAGTGCTTATTCTTAAGTATATATTTCCTTATGCCTTACATAAGTAAAAGCCCAAATCACTTCCAAAGTTAGCTTTTGATCTTTTTACGAGAAGAGATGCTTCTGTCCTATGCTGCGTCTGTAATTTTCAGTTTAGCATTAACATTTGAGACACTTACTTGGAAATTAAATAGCTGTGGTTGTCTGGTGGGAGAGAATGAAGATGGGACTGTGTGTCTTCTGAACGATTTGGACTTGTTTTTTTGCTTTATTTTTTGAGCTATTTACTAACATGGTACTAAAATTAGAAGGTAGAAAAAGGAAATAGGCAAAATCTATCTGTAAGATAACCCTTAACTACATCCCCAGTAATTGCTTTCCAGTTTCAATTTAAATTCTTTCATGAAAAATCCTTTTGTCGGCATTGTCTGTTATTTTTAAAGGATACATTCTGTATATTTTTCATTCTATAACTTTCATTTGGTTCTTTTTCTAAACTGTCTGTTTCTTATTCATAATATTCTGATTTGCTCATAATGAATGTTCTCCCATTTATTGCCTTAATTATTTTAAACATTCTTATGTTTTGGTTTTTTAGAATGTTACATTTATTTTTTGCCCCCTCCCTTTCAGTCTGTTTTAATATTTACATGTTTTGAAGATGAAAGTTCTTTTGTTCTAAAATTACGTGATTTATCACATTTCAGTAAAAAACTACATGAATCTAATTTGTTTTTATAATTATCCGCCTATCCCAAAAGATATTTTAGTTATTAAAGAGATTTTAGTATGTATTTTAATCAATATATTCTAAAATATAAAATTTATTTTAATCTTATAATATCTTTCTCAGCCTTTCTGTTATTTTAAAAATATTAATCTGTGTTAAACAAAGACTGATTTGTTAGATAAATACTTCACCCACAAGATATTTTAGATGAGATTCTTAGACAGAAAAGAAACCTGTAGAGGCTTAATGGTTGGCTCAGTTGGAGCCAGTTTCAGAACCATGATAGAAACCCATGGATTCCCAACCTCCTACTTTGGATCAGTAGACCTTAACCTTAAATTGTATTGATTTCAAAATTTCACATCCTATTGTAAAAATATAATAGCTTCACACCTTATATATGACTTAAAGTACATTGTTATGTAAGGTCTAAATTAATGCAGTAAGTAGGTTTGCTTAACATTACCTTCTCATGGATAACATTCAAAATGTATCCCAGATTGAAAGTTTTTCAGTAGCTGACTTCTCTATCAAAACCAGAATTTACTGACCCTTAGGGCAAAGGTCATCTATTTGGTCAACACAAAAAGTGGCAATTTGGGCAAGTGTCCAGTGACCTTTTAATGCTTCCTGTTATGCACTGTGTCCAAGTATTTCCTAGCCCTCTCCTGCTTCATGTGTAGAAAATCTTATAACAGTTTATTCAGCACTTCTCATAGCAGCACCAAACAAGGGAGTCAGTTGTGGTCAACACTTTTCAGATGTGAACACCTGTTTCTTGAAGTTTTATATAAAGGCGTATTGTAGCCAACTTTATGGACCTGAACTCACTTCAGACGGGCAGTTTGAAAACTTAGTGTACTTTCCTTCCTGGTGATAATGAGCACTATTAGGGAAACTCTCATGGAAAGTTTTACTTCGATGCTGCCTGCAAACTCTAGGTGTGAAAATTAAGAGTTGTGTAATCAGTATCAAAACTTTGATTATGTTTAAATTAATCCCTGTGTAGAAATGTGTTCAATGGCTATGGAAATATGTTTGTCTTCACATTCAATCACCACATGCTGCTGTTTGTTTGTTTGTTTATAGACTAGGTCTCACTATGTTACCCGGGGTAGTCTTGAACTCACAGGCTCAAACAATTCCTAGCCTCAACCTCCCAAGGCTGGGGTTAAAGACACGTGCCACCATGCCCAGCTTTTGCTGTTCATTTTTTGTTCAGCTTTTTTTCCACTTTCATTTCTTATTATATTTCATTTC
The DNA here is from genome assembly GCA_004024945.1 of Uropsilus gracilis. Taxonomy (NCBI): domain Eukaryota; kingdom Metazoa; phylum Chordata; class Mammalia; order Eulipotyphla; family Talpidae; genus Uropsilus; species Uropsilus gracilis. The sequence continues at coordinate 33,811 of PVHY01014282.1, forward strand.
TTATAGTCTGTTACTGGCTAGCCCTCTTTTAATTTGGCCATAGTAATAAGCACTTTAAAGATACAAGTTATTACCATGGTTCCTACATGTTGATATATCAAGTGTTGGTGGAGTTTATTCCTGTTTATAAATGAAAAGCTAAAGTAGAGATAAAAAACTAGTTAAAGACATTAGAGCCAGTGAAGCACAGGGTAGTCATTCCCATTGTTTCAGAACCCATGTACTTGAAATTGTTATCATTTCCAAGTTTTGCCTTCTAACTCTTTTGCATCTGTCTCCTCTTTCTTAGCTCCATTGCCATTATACTATTTCAGTGACTTGCTTCTCATTTACCCTTAGTGTTCTAATAGATTTTTCTGTTTCTGATTCCTTAATTTTCTACTCTAATCCAGCTTCCTTCCCTTACACTACCACTGGAGTGTCTTTCTATGCTAAATAAGGAAAATGTTGTCATTTTTCAGATTAGCATTTTTCCATGCCTTCCCATCACTTGTCCTGCTGGATTGAGGTCTGGCATACTAAATTACTTTCCAAATGTGTTACAGTATCTTACAGATCTGTGCCTTTGTCCATGCTATTTTCTTCTTGGAATGATCTACCAATTTCTCTACCCCAGTTCACCTTCCTTTTAAAATGTATCCTTTAAAATTTAATACTAGTGTTTTAATTATGTTCTCAGATACCTAATCAGGTAATTCTTCCTACTGATTTTCACTGTATCTTATCTCCCCAACACCCCCCTCATGGCAGATTACATTTTTGTATTTCGGTGTAGTTATCTAGGACCTTTTCCCTTTTTTCCCACTAGACTGTAAGCTTCTTGAGGGTAAACTTTGTATCTTTTCATCTTTATGCTTCTAATATTCTGGTACATGTTGAAATATGTACCAGATGTTTGTTAATGTGAATGAATTTATTAGAACGAATGTTCTTCTTTTGACCCTATACTATAGATCAAGTTGGTTAAATTAGATAAGTTGTTAGTAAGTTAGACTTGGTGTAAGGAACTAGATGTATTCCTTACTGAACCATCTATGCAGTATAATTTGTGTTACCTTGTTTAAAATTTTTTGATTCCCAGAACAGGAGATGTAAATTGTTCTACAAGTGTTTGAATACATACCTTTATATTTAGAGCATCAGCTTTGTGATATTTATTTTGACTAAGTCAGAGGTCACTTTGCTGATTGTTGAATAAGCACCATATAATAAATAAGGTGGTGCTGTCATGCACAGGGCTGTGATATAGAGGTGGTGTAGGTACTCTGGAAGTAACTGTTCCTTTTGGTGTGAGAATATTAGCGGCATCTCAGGGAGCACAGAGTTGGTAAATGCTCTTTAACCAGTGCCATTGTTGCACTCTAATAGCAGTGCTAGAGAAACCCATCAAGAGCTGCTCTGTCCCTCGCGGTGACCTGTTGAACACTTAAAATGTTATGAATTAAATTGTGATGGAAATATAAAATACACAGTGCAATTCAAAGACTCAGTGCTCATCCAAAGAAGTAAAAGATAGCTCATGATTGATGCTTTTATATTGATTATATGTTGTAATATTAATATTTTAGATGTGTCAGATAAAATAGAATGTTATTTAGAGAAGCAGGTGAAATTAGTGGTTTCATGTGGCTACTAGAAATGTTTAATTTGCACGTGTGACTGACAGCACATTTCTGTTGTGTGTTGCTGACCTAGACAACACTTTCAGCTATCCTGGGAGTGACTTTCATTTACCAGTCAAATATGTCATTCTAAAGCCTAATGATTCACCAGAATTAACCAGTTTGCATGGGGATTGTTGGCATTAGGTTTTTACACTGTATTAAAACGTATTCTTAAATTTCACTCATTAGTTAATACTGTACTTTGCAAGGCCTAGTTAATGTGATTTCCAAGCAATTCCTCTCCCCATATTCATATTAATAGTTTTAATAGTTACAAAACAAAACATGATTTGAAAGACAAGAATATGTATGTATTATTATTTGTTAACATATAACATGAGGCAGTTGTGTATTTCCGAGTCACTTTGTGAATGTGTTTCACTCTCTTCTGGTGGTGAACTTCACATATTCTTTTTATTCCAGGATTGAATATGATGCATATCGCACTGATTTGGAAGAACTTAATCTAGGACCACGTGATGCAAACACTTTGCCAAAGATTGAGCAGTCACAGCATATGTTCCAAACCCATAAGGAAAAATACGATAAAATGCGCAATGATGTCTCTATAAAATTGAAATTTCTAGAAGAAAATAAGGTAAACATACCCTTTACCTTCTAAGTGCTTTCTGTTGACTTCAAAAATAATGTCACCTAAAAAGAGATTAATACAATTATGTATTTAGCAGTACATGTGGGAATGTCAAAGAAACAATGCCCCTGACCTCTTGAAGCTTACATTCTTAGCATTAGTATTAGTAGATACTTTCATTAACCTTGTTTTACACATGAGTGTAAAACTTACTTTATGTCATATGTGCTCTTCATTTCTCATCTTCTGAAGCTCTCTTCCCCTGATCTGTTAATGCCTTTCTTATCAGAAAGAGGTACATGACATACCTAGACTGTTTTTCTTTCTGGCACACAAGTAGTTCTACCAGATCCTGGATACATAAGAATCAGCATTTGAGCTTGGAAAATAGAGTAGAAAACAGCGTGTGGCCTGTCTAAATCTGGTGTCACATTGCACCTGGTAGCCCTGGCTGGTAACTGGAGCATTAGCTGTCCTACTACTGTGAGCAGGAGAAAGGATGAACAGAGGGTAGAAAAGACTTTGTATCCCTTCTTTTCAGTCTTTTCTTTGTGTCACTTTTTTTGATTGGCCTCTGCTCCATTTGAGCAATTTAGTCAATGAATAGGCAAGTTGGACTGTCTTTTGACAACTCCTGTATTAAGAGTATAATCTGGACTACAGACTCACTTCTGCCACCTTACCAGCTTTATCACCTTGGCCAAGATGCATGGTCTCTCAAAGCTTCTATATTTTCCTTAGGAAAAAGAGGGTAAAACATATGTTGTTGTGAGTAAGAGGGAAAAAATGCACTGTCTTCTGTAAAGTCTTGTTTACAAGTGTTTGTGGGATTCCTGTATAGATCATGGAGAAGGAAGATGAAAGGATAAAGGAGAATGAAGGTAGAGTTCATAATCTTAGGGAGTTACAAAAACAGAAGATGATGTTTTTTATGTTCCTCTTGGTGATCCCTCATCTGATAGTATATTATTTACCTTTATAAAGAAGTTGACTTACGTTACTATCCAAAGTATTCTTGCTCATGGCAATAAATAAATAGCTATTACCCCTATTCCACACACATTGGTGGTAGTGGAAAGGCTCGCACATGTCAGAACCCTGAAGCAGCTCTAGCCAGCAGAATTTACACCATGGTGCAAATACTCTGCCCGTGCTTTCCTAGCCACCACTAACCAAGAATGACTCTGGGTCACTTGAAACAGTGCTGGTGCTGTGAATGTGTATTTTTATTTCAACATTTAATATGGTTAAACTTATATTAATTAAATTTAAGTGGCTATCTATGATGACTATCACATTGAACAACTTGGATTTTATTCTTTAAATACTGATTTGAAAAAAATTGCTTCTTTAATTCCTGTATAAAGGAGATAGTTATACCAACTTCATAAGGTTACTTTTGAGTAATAGTAGTAATGCATAAAGCTCCCAATAAATGCTTTGACAAGAACTTAAGAACTTAGTAAGTGAAAGCTGCTGGCATTGGAGGTAATGAGAGTTTTTATTATAATTTTGTTGGGGAGAGAACAGGTACAACTTGTTTATTCATTTGTTTAGCAATCAGAGAAGTATATGCAAATTACAGTCACAGATGACAAGTTCAGAAGTAACATGGAAATCTTCAAGAGAGATTTCAGCCTAGCCTTGAAAGTTCAGAGGCTATCCTGAAAGTTGGTGAGACTGCTTGGTGAGAGGAATGACTTGTGTGTTAGACCAGAGAATGTATTTGTTTCATAGAGAAGTAGATTGCCATAATGGAACATGCACTCCCTGAACTTCAAAGCAGCACAGAATCAGAAAGGCCATTGGTAGCCAGATTGTATTGTGCTTCACACAGTTGAATTGTAGTTTTAATGGGGATGCCCACTGAGCAATGAGGGAGTACAGATTATCTCTGTAGATCTTAAGTGTCAGTCAGATGGTTCTCATTTTTATCTTTCTGGTTCTGAAGAATTGTTAAAATTGGGAGTAAATAAAAAAGATTTACACATACCCTTAAGGCACTGTAATTTAAAGAGGCACACAAACCAATAGGAAATCTTTTATAGCCAAATGAACTGATTGTAAGAGCCTGGGCTAGCATCCTTGTGATGGCAAAAGGAAGAGAATCGAGTGTGTTCAAGGCTCATCACAGGGTTTGGGAAGTCCATGAAAGTTTGACTTAAAAGAGGGAGATGGGGAATTTGTTCTGTTTAACCAGTGTTTAGTTCATGATGAGGATAAGTTTATGCACTTAAAAGATGTTAATGATGTGGCTTTCCTTCTTTCTCAATTTTTTGAAAGAGTTTTAATAGTACCTGTGTTAGTTCCTCTTTGAATGTTTGGTAGAACTCATTTGTAAAACCATCAGGACCTGGGCTCTTGTTTTTAGGGAGAGTTTTGATGACTGCCTCAATTTCACTGCTTGTGATTGACCTGTTTAACTTTTCTATTTCTTCTTTGTTCAATTTTGGATGACTGCATTGTTCCAGGAATTTGTCCATCTCTTCTAGGTTGCTGTATTTGCTTGCGTATAGATGTTCATAGTAGTCTCTAATTATCTTTTGGATTTCTGCTGGGTCTGTTGTAATATCTCCGTTTTCGTTTATGATCCTGTTTATTTGAGTTTTCTCTCTTCTTTTTTTTGTAAGCCTTGCCAGGGGTTTGTCAATTTTATTTATTTTTTCAAAGAACCAGCTTTTGGTTTTGTTTATCTTCTCGATGGTCTTTTTGGTTTCTATTTCATTAATCTCTGCTTTTATTTTTGTTATTTCTTGTCTTCTGCTGGGTTTTGGGTTTTTTTGTTGCTCTTTTTCTAAGTCCTCAAGTTGGGAGATTAGAG
>PVHY01014283.1:0-42700 GCA_004024945.1 Uropsilus gracilis
TGTGCTCGGATGTTTATTGCAGCACTATTTATAATTGCAAGAACATGGAAACAACCCAAATGCCCCAGAACAGATGAGTGGATGAAAAAGATGTGGTATATATACACAATGGAGTATTACTCATCAATCAAAAATGACAAATTTGATGAATTTATAGACACCTGGATGTACCTAGAAGAAATCATTCTAGCAGAAACGAACCAGATAGAAAGGGACAGAAACCAAATGGTTTCACTAATATATGGTCAACCAAATGAAACTGCACAAGGAGAGAGTGGGGACCAGCTGGAGTGGGTGGGAAGGGGAGGTGGTAGGTGACCCCCCAGGGACTGAAACAATGTAAAATAACAATAATAATAATATTTTTTTAAAAAAACATGCTAAAAAAAAGAGAGAGATTTCAACTATTATCATTAAAGTACAGAGAAGTCACAGAAAGATATACTGCACCCTTTTGACTCGGATTGAATTCAGGAGGTTTCTCGCTGAAAACATTGCCTGTTGACCAGCAGGAATTTGATTGAAAAACGGGTTTTAACAAGTGGGAGAAATCATGACTTAAGATCTGTGGAGTTTTGGACTTATATTCTTTTCTACTCCATGAAGTGTAAAACATACTCAGATTTCTTTAAACATCAACGTATAGGGAAGTTCCAAAAAGATATATACTGCACCATTTGGAGTATGATTGAATTCAGAAGGTTTCTAATCGAACACACAGCCTGTTCACATGAAAGGCCAAAATCAGCAGGAATTTGAATGAAAAAAGGTTTAATAACAAGTGGGAGAATTCATGCCTAAAATCTGTGAGTTATATAGTCTTATCTCCTTTTCTACCCCATGAAATGTAATACATATATTTCTTCTATGATCATCAAAGTACAGAGAAGTCACAGAAACATATATACTGCATACTTTGTAGTCTGATTGAATTCAGGAGGTTTCTCTCTGAAAACAATGCCTGTTAGTCTGAAAGGCCTAAATTAGCATGAATTTGAGTGAAAAAATAGTTAATAAGAAAGGGGAGAATTCATCACTTAAGATCTGTGGGTGATATGGACTTATCACCTTTTCTACGCCATGAAGTGTAAAATATAGAGAGATTTCATCTATGATATTCAAAGTACAGAGAAGACATGGAAAGGTATATACTGCACCCTTTGGAGTCAAAATGAATTCAGGAGGTTTCTCCCTTAAAACACTTCCAGTTGGCCTGAAAGGCCTAAATCTGCAGGAATTTGAATGAAAAAACAGTTAATAACAAGTGAGAGAAATCATGACTTAAGATGTGAGTGATATGGACTTATATCCTTTTCTACCTCATGAAGTGTAAAACAAAGAGAGATTTCAACAATAAACATCAATGTACAGGGAAGGTCCATAAAGATATATACTGCACCATATGGAGTGAGATTGAATTCAGGAGGTTTCTCCTGAAAGTACTGCCTGTTGGTTTGAAAGGCCTACATCAAGCAGGAACTTGAATGAAATAAGGGTTAATAACAAGTGGGAGAAATCATGACTTAAGATCTGTGGATAATATGGACTTACATTCTTTTCTACCCCATGAAGTGTAAAACAGATTTTATCTATGATCATCAAAACACAGAGAAGTCACAGAAAGATATATACTGCACACTTTGTAGAATGATTGAATTCAGGAGGTTTCTCACTGAAGACACTGTCTGTTGGCCTGAAAGGCCTAAATCAGCAGGAATTTTAATGAAAAAAGGGTTAATAACAAGTAGGAGAAATCATGACTTAAGGTCTGTGGATGATATGGACTATATACTTTTGTACCCGATAAAGTGTAAAACATAGAGAGATTTCATCTATGATCATCAAATACAGAGAAGTCACAGAGAGATATATACTGCACCCTTTGGAGTCTGATTGAATTCAGAATTTTTCTCCCTGTAAACTCTGTCTTATTGCCTGAAAGGCTTAAAAAAGAGGAATTTTAAAGAATAAAGCGTTAATTAGAAGTGGGAGAAATCATGAGTTAATATCTGTGGGTGATATGGAGTAATGTCCTTGTTTACTCCATGAAGTGAAAATCATAGAGAGATTTCATCTATGATCATCAAAGCAAAGAGAAGTCGCAGAGATATCTGCTGCACCCTTTGGAATCGGATGAATTCAAGAGGTTTCTCACTGAAAAAAACTGCCTGTTGGCCTGAGATGCCTAAATCAGCAGGAAATTGAATGAAAAAGAATTAATAACAATGGGAGTAATCATGACTTAAGATCTGTGGGTGATATGGACTTATATCCTTTTCTACTCCATGAAGTGTAAAACATAGATTTCATCTATGATCATCAAAGTAAAGAGAATTCACAGAAAGCTATATGCTGCACCCTTTGGAGTCTAATTGAATTCAGGAGGTTTCTGACTGAAAACATTTCCAGTTGGCCTGAAAAGCCTAAAATACCAGGAATTTGAATGAAAACAAATGCGAGAAATCATGACTTAAGATATGTGGGTGACATGGACTTATGTCCTTTTCTACTCGATGAAGTGTAAAACATAGAGTTTTCAACTATGATCATCAAAGAACAGGGAAGTCACAGAAAGATATATAATGCACCGTTTGAAGTCTGATTGAATTCAGGAGGTTTCTCGTTGAAAACAATGTCTGTTGGACTAAAAGTCCTAAATCAGCAGGAATTTTAATGAAAAAAGGGTTAATAACAAGTGGGAGAAATCATGACTAAAGATCTGTGGGTGATATGGACTAATATCCTTCTCTACCCCATGCTTGTAAAGCATAGAGAGATTTCATCTATGATCATCAAAGTATAGAGAAGTCACTGAAAGGTGTATAATGCACCCATTGGAGTCTAATTGAGTTCAGGATGTTTCTCCCTGAAAACACTCTAGTTGCCTGAAAGGCCTAAATCAGCAGGAATTTGAATGAAAAAAGGGTTAATAGCAAGTGGGAGAAATCATGACTTAAGATCTGTGGGTGAAATGGATATATATCCTTTTCTATCACATGTAGTTTTAAACATAGAGAAATTTCATCTATGATCATTAAAGTAAAGAGAATTCACTGAAAGATATATACTGCAACCGTTGGTATCTAATTGAATTCAGGAAGTTTCTCCCTGAAAATACCTCAATTTGCTTGAAATGTCTAATTCAGCTAGAATTTGAATGAAAAAAGGGTTAATAACTGGGAGAAATCATGACTTAAGATCTGTGGGTTATATGGACTTATATTCTTCTCTACTCCATGAAGTGTAAAACAGAGAGTTTTCAACTGTGATCATCAAAGTATAGAGAAGTCACAAAGATATATACTTTAGATTTAGATTCTGATTGAATTCAGGAGGTTTCTCGTTGAAAACGTTGCCTGTTGGTCTGAAAGGCCTAAATCACCAGGGCTTTGAATGAAAAAAATATTAATAAGAAGTGGGAGAAATAATGAGTTAAGATCTGTGGGTGACATGGACATATACCCTTTTCTACTACATGAAGTGTAAAACATAGATTTCATCTATGATCATCAAAGTACAGAGAATTCACAGAAACATATATACAGAAACCTTTGGAGTCTGTTTGAATTAAGGAGGTTTCTCAATGAAAACAATGACTGTTGGCCTGAAAATCCAAAATAAGATGTAATTTAATTGAAAAAAGGGTTAATAACAAGTTTGAGAAATCATGACTTAAGATCAGTGGGAGATGTGGACTTATATCCTTTTCTATCACATGCAGTGTTAAACATAAAGAGATTTATCTGTAATCATTAAGGTAAAGAGAAGTCACTGAGATATATACTGCAAACTATGGTATCTAATTGAATTCAATAGGTTTCTCCCTGAATATACTTGAAGTTTTCTGAAAGGCCTAAATTAGCTGGAATTTGAATGAAAAAAGTGTTAATAACAATTGGAAGAAATCATGACATTATATCTGTTGGTGATATGGACTTATATCCTTTTCTAACCACCGAAGTGTAAAACATATAGAGATTTCATCTATGATCATCAAAGTACCAAGAAGACACAGAAAGATATATACCCTAACCTTTTTTGTGTGAATGAATTCAGGAGGTATCTCGCTGAAAAAACTGCCTGTTGGCCTGAACGGCCTAAGACAGCAGGAATTTGAATGAAAAAAGGGTTAATAACAAGTGGGAGAAATCATGACTTAAGATCTGTGGGTGATATGGACTTATATCCTTTTCTACTCCATGGAATATAAAACACAGAGAGATTTCATCTATGATCGTAAAAGAACAGAGTCGTCACAGAAAGATATATACTGCACCTTTGGTTTAGTAAGAAGTCTAGAAATCATGAAACATAAGTGCTGGATGAGAGAATGACTCATTTTCTACTCTTCTCACTAAAGTGTACAACATGAAGAGAATTCCTCACCAAACATCAAAGAAAAGACAAGTTGCAGTAAGATATAAAGTTCTCCTGAGGAGCCTGCTTTGTTTCAGCAGCGTTCTCGCTGAATATGCTGGCAGTTCGCCTGAAAGGCCGAAATCCTCAGGATTTTCAATGAAAACAAGGGTTTGTAATAAGTGCTAAAAATCATGAAACCTAAGAGGTAGAGGTGAGATGGACAGGTATTCCCTTCTCCTCCTTGAAGTGTACAACAGACAGGGATTTCATCTCTTTACATCAAACTACAGAGAAATTGCAGTAAGATATAAAGTTCTCCTTAGGAGCCTGCTATGTTTCAGCAGCATTCTCGCTGAATATGCTGGCAGTTCGCCTGAAAGGACAAAATCCTCAGGATTTTCAATGAAAACAAGGGTTTCTAATAAGGACTAGACATCATGAAACTTACAGGTGGAAGTGAGTTGAACTGGTATTCACTACTACACCTTGATGTGTACAACATAGAGAGAATTGATCCGCAAACAACAAAGTACAGAGACATTACAGTAAGATATAAACTTCTTCTTCGGAGTGTGTGTGAATTCAGGAGCGTTCGCGATGAAAACGCAGCCAGTTCGCCAGAAAGGCCAAAATCCGCATGTATTGAATGAAAATATGGGTTTGTAATAAGTGCTCCAAATCACGAATCTTAAGAAGTGCAAGTGAGATGGACTAGTATTCTATACCCATGCTGAATTGTACAACATAGAGAGAAATGATCCCTAAACAAGAAAGTACAAAGAAGTTAAATTAAGATATAAACTGCTCCTTAGGAGCCTACTCGTCTTATCAGCTTTCACGCTGAACATGCTGGCAGTTCCCCTGAAAAGACGAAATCCTCAGGATTTTGAAGAAAACAAGGGTTTGTAATAGGTGTTAGAAATCATGAAACCTAAGAGGTAGAGGTGAGGTGAACTGCTATTCTCTTCTATTCCTTGAAGCATACAAAAGACAGGGATCTCATCACTATACATCAAAGTACAGAGAAGTTACAGTAAGATATAAACTTCTGCTTTGGAGTCTGTTTGAATTCAGGAGCGTTCTTGCTGATAACGCTCCCAGTTCGCCAGAAAGTCTGAAATCGGCAGGAGTTTGAATGAAAACAAGGGTTTGTAATAAGTGCTAGAAATCGTGACATTTAAAAGGTAGAGGTGAGATGGACTGGTATTCTCTTCTACTCCAGAAGTGTACAACAGTTAGGGAATTCATCTCCATATTCAAGGTACAGAGAAGTTACAGTAAGATATAAACTTCTTTTTGGAGTCTGTTTGAATTCAGGAGTTTACGCGCTGTAAAGGCTGGCAGTACATCTGAAAGGCCGAAATCCTCAGGATTTTGAAAGAAAACTCAGTTTAGGATGAGTACTAGAAATCATGAAACTTAAGCGATGGATGTGAGATGGACTCGTTTTCTACTCTACTCCCTAAAGTGTACAACGTGAAAAGAATTGCTCTCTAAGCTTCAAAGTACAGACAAGTTGCAGTAAGATATAAAGTTCTTCTTAGGAGCCTGCTTTGTTTCAGCAGCATTCACAGTGAATATTCTGGCAGTTCCTCTGAAAGGCCGCAAAATTCAGGATTTTCAATGAAAACAAGGGTTTGTGATAAGTGATAGAAATCATGAAACTAAGAAGTGGAGGTGAGATTCCCGGGTATTCTATTCTCCTCTTGAAGTGTATAACTGCGAGAGATTTTATCACTATACATCAAGGTACAGAGAAGTTACAATGAGATAAAATTTCTCTGGATTCCATTTAAATTTAGAGCATTAGTGCTGAAAACGCTGGAAGAACGTCTGAAAGGCCAAAATCCTCAGGATTTTCAAAGGAAACTCGTTTTAGCAAGAAGTTCTAGAAATCATGAACCTTAAGGGCTGGCTGTGAGATGGACTTGTTTTCTTCTCTATTCCCTAAAGTATACAACATGAAGAGAATTCCTCTCAAAACATCAAAGCACAGACAAGTTGAAGTAAGATATGAAGTTATCCTTAGGAGCCTGCTTTGTTTCAGCAGCGTTCTCGCTGAATAAGATGGCAGTTGGCATGAAAGGCCAAAATCCTCAGGATTTTCAATGCAAACAAGGGTTTGTAATACGTTATAGAAACCATGAAATTTAAGAGGTGGAGGTGAGATAGCTGGGTATTCTAGTCTACTCCTGGAAGAGTACAACAGTAAGAGATTTCATCTCTATACATCAAGGTACAGAGAAGTTACAGTAAAAATAAACTTCTTTGGATTCTGTTTGAATTCAGGAGCGTTTGCACTGAAAACGCTGGCAGTACGCTTGATAGGCCGAATTAAAATATGGGTTTGTAATAAGTGCTCCAATCACGAATCTTAAGAGGTGGAAGTGAGATGGAATGGTATTCTATTCTCCTGCTTGCATTGTACACCATGGAGAGAACTGATCCCTAAATAAGAAAGTGCAAAGAGGTTACAGTAAGATTTAAACTGCTCCTTAGGAGCCTGCTTCGTCTTATCAGTGTTCAAGCTGAATATAATGGCAGTTCACCTGAAAGGCTGAAATCCTCAGGATTTTGAATAAAAACAAGGGTTTGTAATAAATGCTAGAAATCATGAAACTTAAGAGGTAGAGATGAGATGGATTGGTATTCTCTTCTACTCCTTGAAGGGTAAATAGTGAGAGATTTCATCTCTATATATCAAGGTGCTGAAAACACTGGCAGTACCTCTGAAATGCCGAAATTCTCAGGATTTTGAAAGAAAACTTGGTTTAGTAAGAAGTGCTAGAAATCATGAAAATTAAGAGGTAGAGGTGAGATGGACGTGTATTCTCTTATACTCCTGAAGTGTACAAATGAGAGAGATTTTACCTGTATACATCAAGGTACAGAGAAGTTACAATAAATATAAACTTGTTCTTTGGAGTCTGTTTGAATTCAGGAACGTTCGCGATGAAAACGTTGGCAGTATATCTGAAAGGCCAAATTTCTCAGGGTTTTGAAAGTATACTGAGTTTTGGATGACGTGCTAGAAATCATGAAACTTTAGTGCTGGATGTGAGATGGACTCGTTTTCGACTCTACTCCCTAAAGAATACAACAAGAAGAGAATTCCTCTCTAAACATCAAAGTACAGACAAGTTGCAGTAAGATATAAAGTTCTCATTAGGAGCCTGCTTTGTTTCAGCAGCGTTCTTGATGAATATGCTGGCAGTTGGCCTGAAAGGCTGAAATCGTCAGGATTTTCAATGCAAACAAGGGTTTGTAATAAGTGTTTGAAAACTTGAAACTTAATAGGTGGAGGTGAGATAGCCGGGTATTCTATTCTCCTCCTTGAAGAGTACAACAGAGATTTCATCTCCATACATCAAGGTACAGAGAAGTTACAGTAAGATATAAACTTCTTTTTGGAGTCTGTTTGAATTCAGGAGCTTTCGCGCTGTAAAGGCTGGCAGTACATCTGAAAGGCCAAAATCCTCAGGATTTTGAAAGAAAACTCGGTTTAGGATGAGTGCTAGAAATCAAGAAACTTAAGCGATGGATGTGAGATGAAGTGTAAAACGTGAAAAGAATTCCTCTCTAAGCTTTAAAGAACAGACAAGTTGCAGTAGGATATAAAGTTCTCCTTAGGAGCCTGCTTTGTTTCAGCAGCATTCTCGCAGAATATGCTGGCAGTTCATCTGAAAGGATGAAATCATCAGGGTATCAGTGAAAAAAAGGGTTTAATAAGTGATAGAAAACATGAATCTTAAGGGGTGGATGAAAGACGGGTATTGTATTCTCCTTCTTAAAGTGTACAACAGAGAGATATATCGCCTCTATATATCAAGGTACAGAGAAGTTACAGTAATATATAAACTTCTTCTTTGGATTCTGTTTGAATTCAGGAGCTTTCACGCTGAAAACACTGGCAGTACGTCTGAAAGTCCGAAATCCTCAGGATTTCGAATGAAAACAAGGGTTTGTAATAAATGCTAGAAATCATGAAACTTAAGGGCTGGATATGAGATGGACTCCTTTTCTACTCTACTCCCTAAAGTGTACACCGTGAAGAGAATTCCTCTCTAAACATCAAAGTATAGACAAGTTGCAGTAAGATATAAAGTTCTTCTTAGGAGCCTGCTTTGTTTCAGCAGCATTCTCGCTGAATATGCTGGTAGTTTGTCTGAAAGTCCGAAATCCTCAGGATTTTCAATGAAAACAAGGGTTTATGATAAGTGATAGAAATCATAAAACTTAAGAGGTGGAGGTGAGATAGCTGGGTGTTCTATTCTCCTCCTTGAAGGGTACAACAGAGAGAGATTTCATCTCTCTACATAAAGGGAGAGAGAAGTTACATTAAATAAAAACTTCTTTGGATTCTTTTGGAATTCAGGAGCGTTCGCACTGAAAACGCTGGCAGTACATCTGAAAGGCCAAAATCCTCAGGATTTTGAAAGAAAACTCGGTTTAGCAAGAAGTGCTAGAAATCATGAAACTTAAGTGCTGGATGTGAGATGGACTCGTTTTCTACTCTACTCCCTAAAGTATAAAACATGAAGAGAATTCCTATCCCAACATCAAAGTACAGACAAGTTGCAGTAAGATATAAAGTTCTTCTTAGGAGCCTGCTTTGTTTCAGCAGCGTTCTCGCTGAATATGCTAGCAGTACATCTGAAAGGCCGAAATCCTCAGGATTTTGAAAGAAAACTCGGTTTAGTAAGAAGTGCTAGAATTCGTGAAAATTCAGAGGTAGAGGTGAGATGGACAGGTATTCTCTTCTACTCCTTGAAGGGTACAACTGAGAGAGATTTCACCTCTATACATCAAGGTACAGAGAAGTTACAGTAAGCTAGAAACTATTTTTTTGGAGTCTGAATTCAGGAGCTTTCACGATAAAAACTCTGGCAGTATGGCTGAAAGGAGATTTCCTCAGGATTTTGAAAGAAAACTCAGTTTAGGAAGAAGTGCTGGAAATCATGAAACTTAAGTGCTGGATGTGAGATGGACTCATTTCTACTCTACTCCCTAATGTGAACAATATGAAGAGAATTCCTATCTATACATCAAAGTACAGACAACTTGCAGTAAGATATAAAGTTCTCCTTAGGAGCTTGCTTTGTTTCAGCAGTGTTCTCCCCGTATATGCTGGCAGTTCACCTGAATAAAGAAATACTCAGGATTTTCAATGAAAACAAGGGTTTCTACTAAGTGCTAGAAATCAGGAAACTTAAGAGGTGGATGTGAGTTAGATGGTTTCTATTCTACTCCTTGAAGGTTACAACAGAGAGAGAGATTTCTTCTCTATAAATCAAGGTACAGAGAAGTTACAGTAAGTTATAAACTTCTTCTTAGGAGTCTGTTTGAATTCAGGAGTGTTCGTGCTGAAAACACTGGCAATATGCCTGAGTGGATGAAATCTGCAGGATATTGAATGAAAATATGGGTTTCTAATAAGTGCTCCAAATCTCAAATCTTAAAAGGTGGAAGTGAGATGGACTGGTATTCTATAATCCTGATTGAGTTGTACACCATGGAGAGAACTGATCCCTTAATAGAAATTGCAAAGAAGTTACAGTAACATATAAACTGCTCCTTAGGAGCCTGCTTGGTCTTATCAGCGTTCACACTGAACATGCTGGCAGTTCACCTGAAAGGCCGAAATCATCAGGATTTTGAATGAAAACATGGGTGTCTAATAAGTGTTAGAAATCATGAAACTTAAGAGATAGAGGTGAGATGGACTGGTATTCTCTTCTACTCCTTGAAGCGTACAATAGGGAGAGAGTTCACCTTCATACATCAAGGTAAAGAGAAGTTACAGTAAGATATAAACTTCTCCTTTGGAGTCTGTTTGAAATCATTAGCGTTCTGGCTGAAAACGCTGGCAATTTGCCTGAAAAACCGAAATCCTTGGGATTTTGAAAGAAAACTCGGTTTAGGAAGAAGTGCTAGAAATCATGAAACTTAAGTGGTGGGTGTGAGATGGACTCATTTTCTACTCTACTCCCTAAAGTATACAACATGAAGAAATTCCTGTCTAAACATCAAAGTACACACAAGTTGCAGTAAGATAAAAATTTCTCCTTAAGAACCTGCTTTGTTTCAGCAGAATTCTCGCTGAATACGCTGGCAGTACGTCTGAGAGGCGGAAATCCTCAGGATACTGAATGAAAATATGGGTTTCTGTGGATTTCAGCCTTTCCCATGAACTGCCAGCATTTTCAGCGCGATGGCTCCTGAATCCAAACAGACTCCAAAGGAGCAGTTTATAACTTACTGTAACTTCTCTGTACTTTGATGTTTAGGGATGAAGTCTCTCTAATTTGTACACTTCAAGGAGGTGAATGGAATACCCCTCCATCTCACTTCCACTTCTTAAGTTTCATGACATCTAGCACTTATTACAAACACTTCTTTTCATTTAAATTGCTGGGGATTTCAGCCTTTCCGGAGAACTGCCAGCATATTCAGAGAGAACACTGCTGAAACCAAGCAGGCTCCAAGGGAGCAGTTTATATCATACCATAACTTCTTTGTATTTTGATGTTTACACATGAAATCTCTCTATGTGGTACACTTCAAGGAGCAGAATAAAATACTAGTCCATCTCACCTCCAGAACTGAGTTTCATGATTTAGCACTTCTTTGTCAGCCTTGTTTTCATTCAAAATTCTGCAGATCCGGCCCTTCAGGCGAACTGACGGGTTCTTCAGCGAGAACGCACCTGAATCCAATCAGGCTCCAAGGAGCAGTTTATAACTTACTGTAAGTTCTGTGTACTTTGATGTTTAGAGATGAAATCTTTCTACGTAGTACATTTGAAGGAAGAGAATAGCTTACCTGTCCATCTCACCTCCAGCTCTTAAGTTTAATGATTTTAGCACTAAATAATAAACCTTGTTTTCATTAAAATTGCTGGGACTTTTGGCCTTTCCGGGGAACTGCCAGCATATTCAGAGAGAACGGTGCTGAAACCAAACAGGCTCCAAGGGACCAGTTTATATCATACCGTAACTTCTTTGTATTTTGATGTCTACACATGAAATCTCTCTGTGTGGTACACCTCAAGTAGTAAAATAAAATATAGTCCATCTCCCCTCCGGCACTTAAATTTCATGATTTCTTGCACTTATTAGAAACCCTTGTTTTCATTCAGTATCCTGGGGTTTTTGGCCTTTCTGGAGAACAGCCTTTCTTTTCAGTGAGAACGCTACCTGAAACAAACAGGCTCCAAGGGACCAGTTTATATCTCACTGTAACTTCTCCATACTTTTATGTTTAGAGATGAAATCTCTTTATGTTGTACACTTCAAGGAGTAGAATAGAACAGCAGTCCATCTCACCTCCAGCCCTTAAGTTTCATGATTTGTAGAGCTTCTTAGTAACCCATGGTTTCATTCAAAATGCTGGGGATTTTGGCCTTTCCGGCGAACTGTCAGCGTTTCAGCAAGAACGCTGCTGAATCCAAACTGACTCCAAAGTAGCAGTTTATATCTTCCTGTAACTTCTCTGTGCTTTGATATTTAGAAATGATATCTCTGTGTTGTACACTTCAAGGAGAATAGCATACCTGTCCATCTCACCTCCAGCTCTTAAGTTTCATGATTTCTTGCACTTCTTAGTTAACCTTGTTTTCATTCAAAATGCTGGGGATTTTGGCCTTTCCAGTGAACTGCTACAATATTCAGAGAGAACACTGCTGAAACCAAATAGGCTCCAAGGGAGCAGTTTATATCATACCGTAACTTCTTTGTAGTTTGATGTTTAGGCATGAAATCTATGTTGTACACTTCAAGGAGCAGAAAGAAGTACTAATACATCTGAATTCCAGCACTGAGTTTCATGATTTATCATTTCTTTGTCAGCCTGTTTTCATTCAAAATGCTGCGGATTTCGGCCTTTCAGGCGAACTGCCAACGTTTTCATTGAGATCTCCTGCATCCAAACAGATACCAATGGAGTAGCTTATATCTTATTGTAATATTTGTGTAGTTTGATGTTTAAAAATGAAATCTATGTTGTACATTTCATGGAGGTGAATGGGATATAATTCCATCTCTCCTCCAGCTCTTAAAAATCACAATTTCTAGCACTTCTCATAAACATTTGTTTTCATTAAAAATACTGCAATTTCGGCCTTCCAGGTGAACTGCCAGCATTTTCAGCGAGAAAGGTCTGAATATGTACAGACGCCATAGGAGCAATTTATATCTGTCTGTAACTTCTCTGTACTTTGATGTTTGGAGATGAAATCTCTCTATGTTGCACACTTGATAGAGTGTAATAGGATACCATTCCTTCTCACCTCCAGCTCTTAACTATCACGATTTCAAGCACTTCTCAGAAACCCATGTTTTCATACAAATTACTGTGTTTTGGGGCCTTTCAGGTGAACTGCCAGCATTTTCAGTGAGAACACTTCTACATCCAAATAGACTTCAAAGGTGCAGTTTATATCTTACTGTAACTTTTGTGTAATTTGATGTTTAAAGATGAAATCTGTCTATGTTGTACATTTCATGGAGGTGAATAGGATATAATTCCATCTCTCCTCCAGCTCTTAAAAAATCACAATTTCTAGCATTTCTCATAAACAATTGTTTTCATTAAAAATTCTGTGGATTTCGGCCTTTCAGGCGAACTGCCAGCTTTATCAGCGAGAAAGCTCTGTATATGTACAGATGCCAAAGGAGTAGTTTATATCTCACTGTAACTTCTCTGTACTTTGACGTTTAGAGATGAAATCTCTCTATGTTGTATACATCATGAAGTTGTATAGGAAGCCAGTCCATCTCAACTCCAGCTCTTAAGTTTCTCGATTCCTAGCACTTCTAAAAACCTAGTTTCATTCAAAATCCTGCGGATTTTGGCCTTACAGGCGAACTGCCAGTGTTTTCATTGAGATGTTCCTGCATCCAAACAGACTCCAATGGAGCAGTTTATATCTTACTGTAACTTATCTGTAATTTGATATTTTGAGATAAAGTCTCTCTATGTTGTATACTTCATGGAGTTGTATAGGAGACCAGTCCATCTCAACTCCAGCTCTTAAGTTTCTCGATTCCTAGCACTTCTAAAAACCTAGTTTCATTCAAAATCCTGCGGATTTTGGCCTTACAGGCGAACTGCCAGTGTTTTCATTGAGATGCTCCTGCATCCAAACAGACTCCAATGGAGCAGTTTATATCTTATTGTAACTTCTGTTTAGTTTGATGTTTAGAGACGAAACCTCTCTAAGTTGTATACTTCATGGAGGTGAATAGGATATAATTCCATCTCTCCTCCAGCTCTTAAAAATCACAATTTCTAGCAGTTCTAAGAACATTTGTTTTCATAAAAATCCTGCGGATTACGGCCTTTCAGGTGACTGCCAGCATTTTCAGCGAGAAAGATCTGATAACATATGGACGCCAAAGGAGCAGTTTATATCTCACTGTAACTTCTCTGTACTTTGACGTTTGGAGATGAAATTTCTCTATTTTGCACACTTGATAGAGTGTAATAGGATACCATTCCATCTCACCTCCCACTCTGAACTATCATGATTTCAAGCAATTCTCAGAAACCCATGTTTTCATACAAATTACTGTGGGTTTGGGCCTTTCAGGCAAACTGCCAGCGTTGTCAACGAGAACGCTCTTGAATACATACAGACTCAATGGAGCAGTTTATATCTTACTGCAACTAATCTGTACTTTTAAGTTTCAAGATGAAATTTCTCTATGTTGTACACTTCTTGGAGTAAAACAGGATAGCAGTCCATCACACCTCCAGCTCTTAAGTTTCTCGATTTCTAGCACTTCCTTGAATTCCTTGTTTTCATTCAAAATTCTGTGGTTTTCGGACTTTGAGGTGAACTGCCAGCGTTTTCAGCGAGAATGCTCCTGAATCCAAACCAGCTCCAAAGTACAATTTTATCTTACACTGACTTCTCTGCACTTTCATGTTTTGAGATGAAATCTCTCTATTTTGTACACTTCCTGGAGTACAATAGGATAGCAGTCTATCTCACCCCCCAGGTCTTAAGTCATGACTCCTAGCATTTCCCTTGTTCTTTCTAAAACCTGCGGATTTCAGCCTTTCAGTTGAACTGCCAGCATTTTTAGCGAGAACGCTCCTGAATCCAAACAGGCTCCAAAGGAGCATTTTTATCTTACAGTGACTTCTCTGCTCTTTCATGTTTAGAGATTAAATCTCTCTATGTTGTACACTTCATGGAGTTAAATAAGATTCCAGTTCATATCACCTACAGATCTTAAGTTTCATGATTTCTAGCACTTCTTAGAAACCCTTGTTTTCATAAAAATTCTGCAGATTTCACCCTTTCAGGTGAACTGCCAGAGTTTTCAGCGAGAACACTACTGAATCCAACAGATTCCAAAGGAGCAGTTTTTATCTTACTGTAACTTCTCTGTACTTTGATGTTTAGAGATGAAATCTCTCTATTTTGCACAATTGATAGAGTAGAATAGGATACTAGTCCATCTCACCTACAGCTCCTAAGTTTCATGATTTCCAGCACTTCTTAGAAATCTTAGTGTTTTTTTTCTTTATTTATATATAAATTTCACAACTTTGTAATCTTAAGGGTTTGCCCCCCTCCCTCCCCTTCCTTCCCCTCCTTTCCCTCCTGTTCATAGTTGTGCACTTCATTTTGGTGCTTAGCTTGTTTTGACTTTCCTCAAGGCTTTTATTTATTTATTTTTTTCACAATATCCCATACATTAGTAAAACCATTTGGTTTCTGCCTTTTTCTTTATGGCTTGTTTCAGCTAATATGATTTCTTCTAAATGCATCCATGTTGTTATGAAGTTGTCAAATTTGTCATTTTTAATTGATGAGTAATATTCCATCATGTACTATATACCACATTTTTTTCATCCAGTCCTCTGTTTTGGGGCATTTAGGTTGTTCCCATGACCTTGCAATTATAAATTGTGCTGCAGTAAACATCCGGGTACAGGTGTCCTTTTGTACCCACATTGAGGTCTCTTTTGGGTAGATTCCCAGAAGAGCAATTGCTGGGTCAAATGGTAGTTCCATTTTCATTAGCTTGAGGGTCCTCCACACCCCTTTCTATAGTGGTTGAACTAGTTTACATTTCCACCAGCAGTGTAGTAGTGTTCCTTTCTCTCCACATCCTTGCCAGCAATTTGTTTTGCCTGTTCTTTGGATGTGGCCATTCTTACTGGTGTAAGGTGGTATCTCATTGTGGTTTTGATTTGCATTTCCCTTATTACTAGCGATGTTGAGCAATTTTTCATGTGCCTATTGACCATATGTATTTCCTCTTTGGAGAAGTGTCTTTTTAGTTCTCCCCATTTTTTGATTGGGCTTTTTGTTTTACTTTTGTTTAGTTGTGTGAGTTCCTTGTGAATCTTCGTTATTAAACCTTTATCACTCATGTGGAGAGCAAAGATTTTTTTTCCCATTCGGTTGGGGAAATCTTAGTTTTAATTCAAAATCCTGTGGATTCAGCCTTTCAGTCGAACTGCCAGAATTTTCAGCAAGAATGCTCCTGAATCCAGACTCCAAAGGAGCAGTATATATCATACTGTGTCTTCTCTATATTTTGATGTTTAGAGAAGAAATCTATGTTGTTAAACTACATGGAGTAGAATAGGATACCAGTCTATCTTAACTCAAGCTCTTAAAAATCACAATTTGAAGCACTTCTCATAAACCTAGTTTTTATTCAAAATCCTGTGGATTTTGGCATTTCATGCAAACTCCAGCTTTTTCAGTGAGAACATTCCCGAATCCAACAGACTCCAAAGGCACAGTTTATATCTTACCGTAACTTCTCTGTGCTTTGACGTTTGGAGATGAAATCTTTCTATGTTGTACACTTGATGGAGTGGAATAGGATACCATTCTTTCTTACCTCCAGCTCTTAGATTTCACCATTTCTAGCATTCTTAAAAACCCTGTTTTCATTCAAAATCCTGCAGATTTCAGCCTTTCAGGTGAACTGCCCTTGTTTTCAGTGAGAACCCTCCTAAATCCAAACACTACAAAGGGCTTTTACATCTTACTGTAACTTCTCTGTACTTTGATGTTTAGAGATGAAATCTCTCTACATTCACACTTGACAGAGTAGAACATTATACCAGTCCATCTCACCATCAGCTGTTAAACCACGATTTCTAGCAGTTCTCAGAGACCCTTATTTTCCTCAAAATCCATCCAGTTCAAACCAGTTGCATCTGGATCATACTGGTTCCAGCCAGATATAACCAGCTCAAAGCAGTTCCAGCCTTTTCAAACTGGTTTCAGCTGGCTCCAATTGGTTCCAGCCAGATATATCCAGCTGAAACCAGTTCCAGCTAGTTGAAACCACTTCCAGCAGGTTATGACTGGCTCGAACTGGTTACAGCCAGTTTAAATCGATATCCAGTTGGTTCAAACCGTTTACAGCCTGTTCAAACTGATTCCAGCCGTTTATAACCAGCTCAAACGGGTTCCAACCGGTTCAAACCAATTCCAGCTGGTTCATGCCGGTTCCAGCTGGATATAAACAGCTCAAACCGGTTCGAGCCGATTCAAATCAGTTCGAGACGATTCCCAACATTTCCAGCCAGATATAACCGGCTCAAACTGTTTCCAGCTGGTTGAAACTACTTCCAGCCGGATATGACCTGTTCAAACCGATTCTAGCCAGGTAAAGCTGGTTCCAGCTGGATATACTGGTTCAAACTGGTTCCAGTCAGTTACTGCCAACCGGATATAACCAGTTCAAATCAGTTCAAACCAGTTCCAGCTGCATATAATCGGTTCCACCCGATTCAATCTGTTTCCAGCCTGTAGAAACCGGTTCCAGCTGGTTGAAACCGGTTCCAGCCGGATATAACCGGCTCAAACCAGTTCCAGCCAGATATAATCAGCACAAACTTCTTCCAGCTGTTTCAGACCATTTCCAGCCGGATATATGTAACCGGCTACAGTTTGTTCAAATCCATTCCAGCCTATTCAAACCGGTTCCATCCAGTTCATACTGGTTGCAGCTGGTTAAAACCGGTTCCAGCCAGTTAAAACTGGTTTCAGTCAGATATGACTGGCTCAAACTGGTCCTAGCCGGTTCCATCCTGTTCCAGCTGGCTATAACCAGTTCAAGCCTGCTCAAACCGATTCCAGCCCTTTCAAACTGGTTCCAGCTGGATATAACGTTCAAATTGGTTCCAGCCAGTTCAAGCCAGATATAACCAGTTCCAGCCAGATATAACCAGCTCAAACAGGTACAGCCATTTCAAACTGGTTCCTGATGGTTGAAACTGGTTCCAGCTGGATATAACCGGCTCAAACTGGTTTCAACCATTTCCAGCTCATTCTAACTGGATCCAGCTAGATACAATCTGCTCACCTGGTTCTAGCCGGGTCAAACTGGATCCAGGTGGATATAACCAGCTCAAACTGGTACCAGCTGGTTCAAAGCATTCCCTCCCCCCCCGTTCAAGCTGGATTAACCAGTTCCAGCTGGTTCAAACCGGTTCCAGTCAGTTCAAACCAGTTCCAGCTGGATATAGCCGGTTCAAACCAATTCTGGGTGGCTCAAAATGGCTCCAGCTGGATATGACTGGCTCGAACTGGTTCCAACTGGTTTTAACCAGATCCAACTGGATATAACCAGCTTGAACCACTTCCAGCTGGCTCAAACCATTTCCAGCCTGTTCAACCAGTTCCAGACGCATATATCTGGCTCAAATCAGTTCCAGCCAGTTCATACCTGTTCCAGCCAGATAAAACTGGTTCCACCCAGCCAGTTTAAACCGGTTTCAGCCGGATATGACCGACTCAAACCAGTTCCAGCTGGGACAAGCCATTTCCAGCCAGATATACCGGTTCAAATGGGTTCCAGCCAGTTCAAACTGGTTCCAGCTGGATATACTGACTCAAACCGATTCTGGGCCCTTCCAAATGGTTCCAGTCAGATCAAATCGGTTCCAGCTAGTTAAAAGGAGTTCCATCTGGTTCAAGCTGGTTCCAGCTGATAGAACCAGCTCAAACCAGTTCCAGCCAGATCAAACTGGTTCCAGCCAGTTCAAGTTCCAGCCAGTTCATTTCAGGATATGACTGACTCGAACCAATTTTAGCTGGCTATCATTTCCATTTTGTTCAAACTGGTTACAGCTGGTTCCAATTGGTTCCAGCCAGATATAACCAGCTCAAACAGGTTCCAGCCAGTTGAAACCACTTCCAGCCAGATAAGACCGGTTTGAACCATTTCCAGCTGGTTCAAACCAGTTCCAGCCAGATGAAACTGGTTCCAGCTGGTTGAAATCACTTCCAGCCGGATATGACCAGCTCAAACTGGTTCCAGCCAGTTCAAGTTGGTTCCAGCCGGCTATAACTTGTTCAAACCCGCTCAAACCGATTCCAGCCCTTTCAAACCGGTTCCAGTAAGATATACTGGTTCCAGCCAGTTCCAGTGATTTCCAGCCAGATATAACCATTTTCAGCCGGTTCAAAAATGGTTCCAGTCAGATATAACTGGCTCAAACCGGTTCCAGCCTTTCTTGGCAGTTCAAACTGGTTCCAGCCAGATATAAACGGCTTAAACCGGTTCAAGCCAGTTCAAACCGTTTCCTCAAACTGGTTCCGGCTGGTTCATGCCAGTTTCAGCTGAATATAACCAACTCAAATGGTTTCCAGTCAGTTCAAACCAGTTCCAGTCGGTCCCAATCAGTTTCAGCCAGATATAACCGGCTCAAACCAGTTCCAGCTGTTTGAAACCACTTCTAGCTGGATATAACCTGCTTGAAATGGTTCCAGCCCGTTCAAACCGGTTCCAGCCAGATATATCCAGCTCAAACTGGTTCCAGCCGGTCCAAACCAGTTTCAGCCATGTAAAACCAGTGCCAGCTTGATATGTGTCTCAAACTAGTTCCAGCCAGATATAACTGGCTCAAACCGGTTCCATCTTCTTCAAACCAGTTTCATCTGCTTCAAGCTGGATATAACTGGTTCCAGCTGGTTCAAACCAGATTCAGTGGGATATAACCGACTCAAACCCGTTCCAGCTGGTTCAAACTGGTTCCAGCTGGTTCAAACTGGTTCCAGTCGGTTCCAGCAGGATTGACCAGCTCGAACCAGTTCCAGCCTGTTCAAACTGGTTTCAGCCTGTTCAAACCATTTCCAGCTGGTTCAAACCGGTTCCAGCCCGTTCAAACCGGTTCCAACTGGATATACTGGTTCAAACCAGTTCCAGCTGGTTCCAGCCAGATCACTTGTTCCAACCAGTTCAAAATGGTTCCAGCCAGGTATAACTGGCTCAAACTGGTTCCAGCCAGATAGAACTAGCTCAAACCAATTCCAGCCCATTCCAAATGGTTCCAGCCAGATCAAATCGGTTCCAGCTGGTTAAAAGCAGTTCCATCTGGTTCAAGCCAGTTCCAGGCAGATAGAACCGGCTCAAACTGGTTCCAGCAGGATCAAACTGGTTCTCGCCGGTTCAAACAGCTTCCACCTAAATATGACCGGCTCGAGCCAGTTTCAGCTGGCTCTTACCATTTCCATCTTTTTCAAATCGGTTACAGTGGTTGCAACTGGTTCCAGCCAGATATATCCAGCTCAGGTTCCAGCCAGTTGAAACTACTTCCAGCCAAATATGACCGGTTTGAACCAGTTCCAGCTGGTTCAAACTGGTTCCAGCCAGAGATACTGGCTCAAACCAGTTTCAGTCAGTTCCGAATGGTTCCAGTCAGATCAAACCGGTTCCAGCTAGTTAAAACCAATTTTATCTTGTTCAAGCCAGTTCCAGGCAAAGAGAACCGGCTCAAACTGGTTCCAGTTGGATCAAACTAGTTCCAGTCGGTTCAAACTGCTTCCACCCAGATATGACAGGCTCGAACCACTTTTAGCTGGTTCTTACCATTTCTATCTGTTCAAACCGGTTCCAGCCAGTTCCAACAGGTTCCAGCCAGATACAACCATCTCAAACTGTTTCCAGCTGGTTCAAAGCGGTTTCAGATGGTTCAAACCAGTTCTAGCCAGATATAATCATTTCCAGCCGATTCAAACAGGTTTTACCCGGATATAACCAGCTAAAAATGGTTCCAGCCAGTTCCAAATGGTTCCAGCCAGATCAAAATGATTCCAGCTGTTTCGAACTGGTTCCAGCCTGATATACCAGCTCAAACCGGATCCAGCCAGCTCAAACCGGTTCCAACCGGTTCATGCCAGTTCCAGCTGGATATAACCAGATCAAAACGGGACCAAGCGGTTCAGGTTCCTGCCTGTTCAAACCGATTCCAGCTGGATATAACTGGCTCAAACTGGTTCCAGCCGGTTCAAAAGGTTTCACCCGGTTATGACCAGCTAAAACTGGTTCCAGCCAGTTCATGCTGGATATAAATGGCTCAAACCAGTTCTAGCCGGTTCTAACCGGTTGCAGGCAGATATAACTGATTCAGTTAGTTCAAACCGGTTTTAGCCAGATATGATCGGCTCACAACGATTCCAGCCAATTCCAGCTGGATATAACTGGTTCAAAGCGATTCCAGTCAGTTCAAACCAGTACTTAATGGAGCAGAATAGGATACCAGTCCATGTCACCTCCAGCTCTTAAGTTTCATGATTTCTTGCACTTCTTGGAAATCTTTGCTTTCTTGCAAAATTCTGCGTATTTCAGCTTTTCAGGCAACGTGCCAGTGTTTTCAGCGAGAACATGCTTGAAAGCAAGCAGACTCCAAAGGAGCAGTTGATATCTTACAGTAACTTCTCTGTACTTCTCTAATTTCATGTTTACAGATGAATCCCTCTATGTGGTACACTTAATGGAGTAGAATAGGATACCACTCCATCTCACCTCCAACTCTTAAATTTCATGATTTCTACCATTCAAAATCCTGTGGATTATGGCCTTGTTTTCATTCAAAATCCTGTGGATTATGGCCTTTCAGGCGAACTGCCAGCATTTTCAGCGAGAACGCTTCTGAATCCAAACAGACTCCAAAAGAGCAGTTTATATCTTACTGTAACTTCTCTGTACTTTGTTGTTTAGAGATGAAATCTCTCTATGTTGTACACTTCATGGAGTAGAAGAGGATGCCAGTCCATCTCACCTCCAGCTCTTAAATTTCATGATTTCTAGGACTTCTTAGAGACCCTTGTTTTCATTCAAAATCCTGTGGATTTTGGCCTTTCAGGCTAACTGCCAGCTTTTTTAGTGAGAAAGCTCCTGAATCCAAACAGACTCCAAAGGAGCAGTTTATATCTTGCTGTAACTTCTCTGTAGTTTGATGTTTTGAGATGAAATCTCTCTATGTTGTACACTTCATGGAGTAGAATAGGATAACATTCTATCTCACATCCAGCTCTTAAGTCATGATTTCTAGCACTTCTTATTAACCATTGTTTCACTCAAAATCCTGTGTATTTTGGCCTTTCAGGGGAACTGTCAACATTTTCAACAAGAGCAGTCCTGAATCCTAACAGACTCCAAAGGAGCAGTTTATCTCTTACTGTAACTTCTCTGTACTTTGATGTTTAGATGAAATTTCTCTATGTTGTACACTTCATGGAGAATAGAATAGCAGTCCAACTCACTTCCAGTTCTTAAGGATAATTTCTAGCACTTTAAATATATATATATAAATTTCACAACATTGTAATATTAAGTATTTGTCCCCTCTTCCCCCTTTCCCTCCTGCTCAAAGTTGTGCGCTTCAGTTTGATGCTTAGCTTGTTTTGACTTTCCTCAAGGCTTTAAAAAATTTTTTTTCACTATATCCCATATAATAGTGAAACCATTTGGTTTCTGCCTTTTTCTTTATGGCTTGTTTCTGCTAATATGATTTCTTCTAAATACATCCATGTTGTTATGAAATTGTAAAATATATCATTTTTAATTGATGAGTAATATTCCATCATGTATATATACCACATTTTTTCATCCAGTCATCCATTTTGGGGCATTTAGGTTGTTTCCATGACCTTGAAATTACAAATTGTGCTGCAGTAAACATCCGGGCACAGGTGTCCCTTTGTATCCACATTGAGGTCTCCCTTGGGTAGATTCCCAAAAGAGCAATTTCTGGGTCAAATGGTAGTTCCATTTTCATTAGCTTTAGGGTCCTCCACACCACTTTCCATAGTGGTTTAACTAGTTTACATTCCCACCAGCAGTGTAGTAGTGTACCTTTCTGTCCACATCCTCGCCAGCAATTCTTGTTGCCTGTTCTTTGGATGTGGGTCATTCTTACTGGTGAAGGTGGTATCTCATTGTGGTTTTGATTTGCATTTCCCTTATTACTAGCAATGTTGAGCAATTTTTCATGTGCCTGTTGGCCATTTGTATTTCCTCTTTGGAGAAGTGTTGTTTTAGTTCTTCTCCCCATTTTTTCGATTGGGCCTTTAGTTTTGCTTTTGTTTAGTTGTGTGAATTCCTTGTGGATCTTCGTTACTAAACCCTTGTCACTCATGTGGAGGGCAAAGACTTTTTCCCAATTGGTTGGGCATCTTTTAGTTTTTCTGTTGTCTCTTTTTCTGTGCAGAAGCTTTATAGTTTGATGTAGCCCCTTCTGTTTATGTTTTCCTTCATTTTTGCCATCTGTAGATGCTTCCAGAAAGGGATTTCTGAATTGTAGTTCATGGAGAGTTTTTCCCAAGTTTTCCTCTATGTATGCTATGGTTTCAGGTCTGACCTCTAAGTCTCTTATCCATTTTGAGTTGATTTTTGTACATGGGTTAAGGGAGTTTTCTTGGTCCATTTTTTGTATGTCTTAGTCCAATTTTCCCAGCACCATTTATTGAAGAGGCTATCTTTGTTCCAAGGTAACTTTTTCACACCTTTGTCGAAAATTAGTTGCCTATATATGTGTGGTTTTATTTCAGGAGACTCAATTCTGTTCCAGTCATCTGACTGTCTGTTTTGTACCAATACCAAGCTGTTTTCAGTATTATGGCTTTGTAGTATAGTTTGAAGTTTGGAATTGTAATACCTCCATTTTCTTTTTTCTGGTCTGGAGGCATTTTGATATACAAGGTCTTTTGTTATTACATACGAATTTCAGTAATTTTTGTTCTAGCTCTTTAAAGAATGTCATTGGGATTTTTATTGGGATTGCATTGAATCTGTAGATTGCCTTTGGTAGTATGGTCATTTTGATAATATTAATTCTTCCAATCCATGAACAGGGAATGTCTTTCCATTTCCTTATGTCTTCTTCAATCTCTTTTAGGAGTATTTAAAAATTTTCTTTGTATAGTTCTATAACATTTTTTGTTAGGTTTATTGCAAAGTATTTAATTATTTTTGGTGCAGTGGTAAATGGGATGGTTTTTCTGATTTCTTCCTCCGTTTGACTTTTTGCATATAGGAATGTCACTTACTTCTATGTGTTGATTTTGTATCCATTTACTTTACTGAACAGGTTTATTATTTCAAGTAATCTTTCTGTGGCTTTTTGGGGGGTTTCTATATAGACAATCATGTCATCAGCATATAGTGATAACTTCAGTTCCTCTTTACCTATTTGTATCCCTTTTATGTCTTTCTCTTGCCTTATTGCCCTAGCTAAAACTTCCAGTACAATGTTAAAGAGTAGTGGGGACAGTGGCATCTTTGCCTGGTTCCAGATCTCAACTGGAATGATTTTAGTTTTTCCCCTTTTAGCATGATATTTGCCATAGGTTTGTCAGAGATGGCTTTTATTATGTTGAGGTAAGTTCCTTTAATCCCTAATTTTTCAAGGGCTTTAATCATGAATGGATGTTGGACTTTGTCAAATGCTTTCTGTGCATCTGTTGATATGATCATGTGGTTTTTGTTTTTCTCTTTGTTGATGTGATGGATTATGTTAATTGATTTCTGGATGTTGAACCATTCTTGTGCCCCTGGGATAAATCCCACTTGGTCATGGTGAATGATGCATTGCTGGATTTGGTTTGCCAGGATTTTGTTTAAAATTTTTGCATCTGTGTTCATTAAGGAAATTGGTTTATGGTTTTCTTTCTTGGAGCTGTCTTTATTTGGTTTTGGTATGAGTGTGATGTTTGCTTCATAGAATGTGTTTGGCACTTTTCCTCTTTCTCAATTTTTTGGAAAAGCTTTAGCAGTGCAGGCATTATTTCATCTTTGAATATCTCATAGAATTCATTTGTAAAGCCATCAGGTCCTGGGCTCTTCTTTTTGGTAGAGTTTTGACGACTGCTTCAATTTCGCTGCTTGTGATTGGTTTGTTTAGGTTCTCTATATCTTCTTTGTTTAATTTTGGGGAGCTGTATCTTTCTAAGAATCTATCAATCTCATCCAGGTTGTTGTATTTATTTCCACATAGTTGTTCATAGCAATCTCTTATTATCCTTTGGATTTCTTTTGTGTCTGTTGTAATTTCTCCTCTTTCATTTGTAATTCTGTTTACTAGGATTTTCTCTCTTTCCTTTGTGAGCTTTGCAAGGGGGATTATCAATTTTGTTTATTTTTTCAAAGAACCAACTTTTGGTTTTGTTAATCTTTTGGATAGTCTTTTTGGCTTCTAGCTTATTATTTCTTCTTTTATTTTAGTTATTTCTTGTCTTCTGCTGGATTTTTGGTTTTTTGTTGCTCTTTCTCTAATTTTTCAAGTTGGTAGATTAGATTTTTTTTTTGGTTATTTTCTTGGTTTTTGATATAGGCCTGTATTGCTATGAAACTTCCTCTTAGATGTGCTTTTGCTGCATCCCAGATATTTTGGAATGCTGTGTCTTCTTTGTCATTTGTTTCAAAGTAAGTTTTAATTTCTTCTTTGATTTCTTCAGTCACCCATTCTTCCTTTAGAAGCATGTTGTTTAGTCACCAAGTGTTAAGTGCTCTTCTTGTTTCCTTTTCATTGTTGATTTCTAGTTTGATGCCCTTATGGTCTTAAAAAAAGGTTGGTATTATTTTAATCTTTGTATATTTACTCATGTTTGGCTTGTGACCTAGAATGCGGTCAATTTTAGAAAATGATTCATGTGCATTTCAGAAGGTGTATTCTGTTCCTTGTGGTTGTAGCTATTAGGCCCATTTTGTCAAGGTCTTCTTTAAGGCTTTTGTGTCCTTGTGTAGTTTTTGTTTTTTTGATCTGTCCTTTGTTGAGAGTGGGGTGTTGAAGTCTCCTACTACATATGTGTTTTCATCTATATTTGTTTTCAGCTCTCTTAGTAGCTACTTATAAATCTTGTTTCTCCCTCGTTTGGTGAGTATATGTTGATAATTGTTACGTATTTTTGGTTGTCGACCCTTGAACCATTAGGTAGTGGTGCCATCTTAGTCCTTTGTTCCTTTTTTTGTTTTGATATCTGCTTTGTCTGCTATAAGGATGGCTATGCCTGCTTTTTGGGGGGTCCGTTTGCTTGTAGAATTGTTTTTCATCCTTTTATCTTCAACCTATGCTTGTCTTTTGGGATCAGTTGTGTTTCTTGGGGCAGCAGAATGTTGGGTTCTGTCTTTTAATCCAGTCTGCAACTCTGTATCTTTTGATTGATGAGTTTAGCCCATTGACATTTAGAGTAATTATTGATGATTGAGGGTTGCTGGTGGTCATTTGGAGTTCTGTTTTAGTTTGCTTTTTCTTCTCTTTTTATTGTTCATTCTTTTTATTCTTCTGCAGGTTTCGGTCTTAGGGCTTCTTTCAGGGGTTCTTGGAGAAGTGGTTTGGTGATAGCAATTTTCTGTAGGCTTTGTTTGTCTGAGAAAGTTCTGGTTTTTCCTTCATAAAGGAAGGACAGAATATTGGGTAGAGTATTCTTGGTTGGCAGTTTTTGTCTTGGAGTGTTTTAAAGATGTGACACCATTCTCTCCTTGCTTGGAGTATCTCTTCCGAGAAATCTGAAATCAATTTGATCGGTTTTCCTTTGTATGTTATCTGTTTCCTCTCTCTTGTTATTCTCATAATTTTCTCTTTAGCTTTTGTAAGTTTTACAATGATGTGTCTTGCTGTGTTTCTTCTTTTATTAAAGTAGTTTGGTGTCCTTTTGCTTCTTGTATGTCTAATTTCATTTCTTTCTTCAGGTTTGGGAAATTTTCCTCCAGCATTTCATTGAAGAGTCTTTCAGATCCTATATCTTTCTCTTCACCTTCTGGTATTCCAATTATTCTTATATTTGTTTTCTTTAGGGTATCTGACAGATCTCTGATTTTTTCTTCTGTTTTCTTACTCTGCTTTTCTCTCTCTTTCTCTTTCTTTGTTCTCTCTACTTCTGTATCCTTTAGTGTGCTGATTCTTTCTTCTATTTCTTCTAATCTGCTTTCTTGGCTCTTCCCTGCATTTTTGAGTTCTTCTGTTGCTCCTCTTATGCATTGCATCTCCTGCAGTTTCTTATTTAGGGTTTCAATTTCGTTTTTCTGTTCATTGATGAAATTGCTCATTTTGCTGCATTCTTTTTTATATTTTTCTATCACTTCTCTTAATTCATTGAGTGCTTCTATTCTTTTGCTTTCCCTCCTCCCCCTTCCTTGGCCTCTTTGAGTGCTTTTATCACATTGATTCTGAATTATTTGTCTGACATATGGAGCATTTCTTCCATGTCATCCATGTTGGTTTTTTCAAATTGTTTATCCTTAGGTGGTGAGTTATTTTTCTTAGGGCTTGCTTGAGTGTTTTTATTCTTCCTCCTTCTTTTGTTTTCCTTTCAGATCTGCTCTACATATTGGGTGACTACTGCTCTAGTTAGGCATGTTGAAGCCTATATAGTTGTGGTTAATGCTGCCTTTGTGCTTTTGGTAGTGAGTGTCCTTGTTTTCTGAGTTTGCCCCAGTGCCACGTAGCAGTGCAGGCAGCTTTGCGCTTTGGGGTGGGAGCTGTTAAACTCCAGGTGAGCCTTGCCAGCCCCCCATCTGACTCAGTCCAAGCTACAGTGAATGGCCAGGGTCCATTCAGTTGAAAATTGCAGACTCCCCTGTCTCCTAGACTGTTTCCGTGACAACCGGGAGATGCCTCAGGCTGCTCTCAGTGCGATAGCCTCACCTGTCTTGTGTGAACTCCTCCCCCAGGTGCTGGTGGGGTCACTGCTCCTCTCAGCAGAGTTGGAGTCTCCCGTGCAGGTGACACTTTAGTCCATGTGAGCCTCAGCTTGCCCCCTGGGTTTTGGGGTGGGAGCTGTTAACCTCCAGGTGAACCTTACCAGCCCCCCAACCAACTCAGTTCAAGGTACAGTGAATGGCCGGGTCCATTCCATCTAGCACTTCTTATTATCCCTTGTTTCATTAAAAATCCTGTGGATTTCAGCCTTTCATGCGAACTGCCAGCATTTTCAGCAAGAACACTCCTTAATCCAAACAGACTCCAAATCAGCAGTTTATATCTTACTCTAACATCTCTTTAGTTTTATGTTTTGATATGAAATCTCTCTATGTTGCACACTGATGGAGTGGAATAGGATCCAGTCCATCTCACCTCCAGCTCTTAAGTTTAATGATTTCTACACTTCTTAGAAACCTTTGTTTTTCATTCAAAAATCCTATGGAAATCGACCTTTCATCTGAACATCTGCATTTTCAGAGAAATCTCACATGAAACCACATACTGCAAAGGAGCACTTTCTATCCTACTGTAATTTCTCTGTACTCTGGTGTACAGAGAAGAAATCTCTGCATGTTGTACACTTAATGGAGCAGAACAGGATCTAGTCAATTTGAACTAGAGCTCCCTCCTAGTTCCATGACTTCCATCACTTCTTGGAAACACTTGTTTTCACTTGAAACACAGGATTGCAGACTTTCAGGGAACTTGCCTGCGTTTTCAGCAAAAATGCTCTTGAAACCAAACAGACAGCAAAAGAGCTCTTTAGATCTTACTGTAACTTCTCTGTACTTTGCTGTAAAGAGATGAAATCTCTGTATTTTGTACAGTTAATGGAATAAAACATATACCGGTCCATCTCACCTCCAGCTCTTTAGTTTCATGATTTCTAGCTCTTCTAAGAAACCCTTGTTTTCACTCAAAACACTGAGGATTTTGGTCTTTCAGGGGACTTGCCTGCGTTTTCAGCGAAATCTCACATGAAACCACAAATTGCAAAGGAGCCCTTTCTATCTTACTGTAATTTCACTGTACTTTAGTTAGGAGAAGAAATCTCTGTATGTTGTATACTTAGTGGAGTAGAACATGATCTAGTCAATCTCAACTAGAACTCCTAGTTCCATGATTTCCATCACTTCTTGGAAATCCTTATTTTCACTTGAAACACTGAGGATTACAGACTTTCAGGGGACTTGCCTGGTTTTCAGTGATAATACTCTTGAAACCAAACGGACTGCAAAGGAGCTCTTTAGATCTTACTGTAACTTCTCTGTACTTTGTTGTAAAGAGAAGAAATATCTGTATGTTGTACACTTAATAGAATAGAAGAGGATACCTGTAAATCTCACCTCCAACTCTTTAGTTTCATGATTTCCAGATCTTCTAGGAAACCCTTGTTTTCACTCGAAACACTGAGTATTTCATACTTTCAGGGGACCTGTATGCGTTTTAGCGAAAACGCTCTTGAAACCAAACAGACTGCAAAGGAACTCTTTAGATCTTACTGTAACTTCTCTGTACTTTGCTCTACAGAGTAGAAATCTGTGTATTTGCACACTTAATAGAATAGAACAAGATACAGTCCATATCACCTTAATCTATTTAGTTTCATGATTCACATTACTTCTTGGAAACCCTTGTTTTCACTTGAAACACCGAGGATTATGGACTTTCATTGGACTTTCCTGTGTTTTCAGCAAAAACTCACTGAAAACCAAACAGTTCTCAAAGGAATTCCTTATATCTTACTGCAAAATCTCTGTATGTTGTGATAAAGAGAAGAAATCTGTATGTTGTACACTTATTGGAGTAGAACAGGATACCTGTCCATCTCACCTCCATTCTTTTGTTTCATGATTTTAAAGATTTCATGAAATCTTGAAAACCCATGTTTCATCAAAATACTGAGGATTTCGAAATTTCAGTATACTTGCCAGCGTTTTCAGCGAAAACACTCTTGAAACCAAACAGACTACAAAGAAGCTCTTTATATCTTACTGTACTTCTCTGTACTTTGCTGTACAAAGAATCTCTGTATGTTGTACACATAATGGAGTAAAACAGAACACAGGTAATCTCACTTACAGCTCTTAGTTTCATGATTTTCATCACTTCTTTGAAACCCTGTTTTCTCTCGAAACACTGAGGATTTCGTTGTTTCAGGGCCCTTGCCTGCGTTTTCAGCGAAAACGCTCTTGAAACCAAACAGACTGCATGGAGCTTGTTATATCTTACTGTAACGTCTCTTTACTTTGCTGTACAGAGAAGAAATCTGTATGTTATACACTTAATGGAGTAGAACAGGATACATGTCCATCTCACCTCCAGCTCTTTAGTTTCATGATTGCCATTATTCATGGAAACCCTTGTCGTCATTCGAATCAATGAGTATATTGGCCTTTCAGGGCACTTTCCTGCATTTTCAGTGAAAATGCTCTTGACACCAAACAGACTGCAAAGGAGTTCTTTATATCCACCATAATTTCTCTGTACTTTGCTCTAGAGAGAAGACATCTCTGTATGTTGTACACTCAATGGAGTAGTACCGGATACGTATCTCACCTCCAGATCTTTGGTTTCATGATTTTCAGAATTCTTGGAAACCCTTATTTTCATTAAAAACACTGAGGATTTTGCCTTTCAGGGGACTTGCATGCCTTTTCAGCAAAAATGCTCTTGAAACCAAACAGACTGCAAAGGAGCTCTTTTAACTTACTGTGACTTCTCTGTACTTTGCTGTACAGAGAATACATCTCTGCAAATATTGTACACTTAATGGAGTAGAACAGGATATATGTCCATCTCACCTCCAACTCTTGTTTCATGATTTCTAACACTTCGTGGAAACCTTTGTTTTCATTCAAAACAATGAGGTTTCAGCCTTTCAGGGGCCTTGTCTGTGTTTTCAGTGAAAACGTTCTTGAAACCAAAAGAATTGCAAAGGAGCTCCTTATATCTTACTGTAACTTCTCTGTACTTTGCTGTACAGAGAAGATATCTCTGCATATTGTGCACTTAATGGAGTAGAACAGGATACCTGCCCATCTCACCTCCAGCTCTTTAGTTTCATGATATCTAGCACTTCTTGGAAACCCTTGTTTTCAATTGAGACATTAAGGATTTCATCCTTTATGGGGACTTGCTTGCGTTTTCAGTGAAAACGCACTTGTAACCAAACAGACTGCAAAGGAGCACTTTCTATCCTACTGTAATTTCTCTGTACTCTGGTGTACAGAGAAGAAATCATTGTATGTTGTACACTTAATGGAATAGAACAGAATACCTGTCCATCTCACCTTCAACTCTTTAGTTTCATGATTTCCAGCTCTTCTAAGAAACCCTTGTTTTCACTTGAAACACTGAGGATTTCAGTCTTTCAGGTGACTTGCCTGCATTTTCAGCGAAATCTCACATGAAACCATACACTGCAAAGGAACACTTTCTATCTTACTGTAATTTCTCTGTACTTTGGTG
The DNA here is from genome assembly GCA_004024945.1 of Uropsilus gracilis. Taxonomy (NCBI): domain Eukaryota; kingdom Metazoa; phylum Chordata; class Mammalia; order Eulipotyphla; family Talpidae; genus Uropsilus; species Uropsilus gracilis. The sequence goes on from PVHY01014283.1 coordinate 30,796, forward strand.
TACAGAGAAGAAATCTCTGTATGTTGTACACTTAAAGGAGTACAACAGGATCTAGTCAATCTGAACTAGAGCTCCTAGTTCTATAATTTCCATCACTTCTTGGAAACCCTTGTTTTCACTTGAAACACTGAGGATTACAGACTTTCATGGTACTTGCCTGAGTTTTCAACGAAAATGCTCTTAAAACCAAACAGACTGTAAAGGAGCTCTTTATATCTTACTGTAACTTCTCTGTACTTTGCTATAAAGAGAAGAAATATCTGTATGTTGTACACTTAATGGAATAGAACAGGATACCTGTCCATCTCACTTCTAACTCTTTTGTTTCATGATTTCCAGCACTTCGTGGAAACCTTTGTTTTTTCACTTGAAACACTGAGGTTTCAGTCTTTCAGGGGTCTTGCTTGCATTTTCAGTGAAAATGCTCTTGAAACCAAAAGAACTACAAAGGAGCTCCTTAATCTTACTGCAACTTTTCTGTACTTTTTGTGAAATCCTGTATGTTGTATACTCAATGGAGTAGAATGGATACCTGTCCATCTCACCTCCAGCTCTTTAGTTTTATGATATCTAGCACTTCTTGGACACCCTTGTTTTCATTTCAGACATAGAGAATTTCAGCCTTTCTGGGATGTGCCTGCGTTTTCAGTGAAAATGCACTTGTAACCAAACAGACTGCAAAGGAACACTTTATATCTTACTGTACTTCTCTGTACTTTGCTGTACAGAGAGAAATCCCTATGTGTTCTTCACTTAATGGAGTAGAACAAGATCCAGTCAATCTCATCTACAGTTCTTAGTTTCATGATTTTTGTCACTTCTTGGAAACCCATGTTTTATGCGAAACTGAGAATTATGTCCATTCAGGGGACGTGCCTGTGTTTTCAGTGAAAATGCTCTTGAAACCAACTGACTGCAAAGGAGCTCTTTATATCTTACTGAAAATTGTCTGTACTTGCTGTACAGAGAAGAAATCTGTGTATGTTCTACACTTAATAGAGTTAGCAGGATACCTGTCCATCTCACCTCCAGCTACTTAGTTTCATGGCTTCCATCACTTCTTGAAAACCCTTATTTTCACTAGAAACACTCATGATTTCAACCTTTCAGGGGACTAGGCTGCATTTTCAGCTAAAATGCTCTTGAAACCAAACGGACTGCAAAGGAGCTCTTTAGATCTTACTATAACTTTTCTGTACTTTGCTGTAAAGAGAAGAAATTGTTGTATGTTGTACACTTAATGGAGTAGAACAGGATACCTGTCCATCTCACCTCCAACTTTTTAGTTTCATGATTTCCAGCTAAAAAGGTTGATAAATCAACTGAAATGCCAAACTCATCAGGATTTGTCATGAAAGCAGGCATTTTCAAGAAGTGTTATAGAAATCCTGAAACTAAACTGCTGCAGTAGAGACAGTTGTGCATCATCTTCTACTCCATAAGTGTACAAGATACAGAATGCTTCTATGCACAGACAAGTGATGAGAAGACAGTAAGTTATAAAGAGCTCCTTTGGAGTTTGTAAGGTTTCATGGGCATTTTTGCTGAATATGCACCTAAGTGTACTGAAAGGCCAAAATCCTCAGGATTTTCCATGAAAATAAGCTTTTCCAAGAAGTGTTAGAAAACATGAAACTAAACTGCTGCAACAGAGACTGTTGTGTATCATCTTCTACTCCATAAGTGTACAAGACACAGATTGCTTCTATGCACAGAGAAGTGATAAGAAGAATAGGTAAGATATAAAGAGCTCCTTTGGAGTGTGTTAGTTTTCAACAGCGTTTTCGCTTTATATGCACCTAAGTGTACTGAAAGGCTGAAAACTTCAGGAATTTCCATGAAAACAGCTTTTCCAATAATGTTGGAAATTGTGAAACTAAACTGCTAGGATAGAGATGGTTGTGTATCATCTCCTACTCCATTTAGTGTAAAGGATACAGATTGCTTTATGCACAGAGAAGTGATCAGAAATCACAGTAAAGATCCAAATAGCTCCTTTGGAGTCTGTAAGGTTTCATGGGCATTTTCACTGACTATGCACCAAAGTGTACTAAAAGACCAAAATCCTCAGGATTTTTCATGAAAACAGGCTTTTCCAAAAATGTTGGAAATCGTGAAACTAAACTGCTAGAACAGAAATGGTTGTGTATCAACTTCTACTGCAGAAGTGTACAAAATATGAATGCTTATATGCACAGACAATTGATAAGAAGAAAGGTAAGTTATAAAGAACTCTTTGGAGTCTGTTAGCTTTCAAGAGCTTTTTTGCTTTAAAGGCAGCTGAGTGAACTGAAAGGCTGAAATCCTCAGGATTTTCCATGAAAATAAGCTTGTCTAAGAGTGTTGGAAATCATGCAACTAAACTGCCGGAATAGAGATGGTTAGGTTTCATCTTCTACTCCATCAAGTGTATAAGATACAGAGATTTCTCCTATTGACAGTCAAGTGCAGAGGAGAAACACGAAGACATAAAGAGTTCCTTAAAGAGTCTGGTTTCAGGAGTGTTATCGCTGAATATGCAGCTAAGTGTACTAAAAGGTCAAAATCCTCAGGATTTGTCATGAAAAGAGACTTTTCCAAGAATGTTAGAAGTCATGAAACTAAACTGTTGGAATAGAGATGGTTAGGTATCATCTTCTACTGCATAAGTGTGTAAGATACAGATTGCTTCTATACACAGAAAAGTGATGAGAAGACACAGTTGAGTAATGAAGAGCTCCTTTGGAGTCTGTTAGTTTTCAAGAGCGTTTTCGCTGAAAAGGCAGCGAAGTGTACTGAAAGACCGAAATCCTCCAGATTTTGCAGGAAAACAAGCTTTTCAAATAATGTTGGAAATCGTGAAACTAAACTGCTGGAATAGAGATGGATGTGTATCATCTTCTCCATTCAGCGTACAGGATACAGATTGCTTCTATGCACAGAGAAGTGATGAGAAGACACATTGAAGACATAAAGAGCCCTTTGGAGTCAGTTAGGTTTCAAGAGCATTTTTGTTTAATATACTGCTACGTGTACTGAAATGCCGAAATACTCAGGATTTTCCATGAAAACTACCTTGTCCAAGAATGTTGGAAATCGTGAATCTAAACTGCTAGAATAAAGACAGTTAGGGTCATCTTCTACTCCATTAAGTTTACAAGATACAGATATTTCTCCTGTTCATAGACAAGTGCAGAGGAGACACATTAAGAAATTTTGGTTTCAGAGTATTTTCGCTGAAAAGGCAGCCAAGTTAATGAAAAGGTCGAAATCCTCAGGATTTTTGTGAAAACAAGCTTTTCCAAGAATTGTTACAAATCCTGCAACTAAACTGCTGGAACAGAGACATTGTGTATATTCTACTCCATTCATTGTACAAGATACAGTTTACTTCTATGCACAAAGTGATGAGAAGACACAGTAAGATATAAAGAGCTCCTTTGGATTCTGTTAGGTTCTGTGAGTGTTTTCACTGAAAAGCCATCTAAGTCAACTGAAAGGCTGAAATCCTCAGGATATTTCATGATATTTCATGGCTTTTTCAAGAATGTTCAAAATCATGCACTAAACTGTTAGAATAGAGACGGATAGGTATCATCTTCTACTCCAATCAGTGTACATGATACAGATTGCCTCTATGCACAGAAAAGTGATGAGAAGAAAAAGTAAGATAGATACAAGGAGCGCCTTTGGAGTCTGTTAGTTGTTTTTTGAACAACATTGTTTTCAGGTAAAATCTTTGCTGTTCATGCCTTGTAGCTTCCTTAGCAGTGTTTTCAGCCAAAAGGCACTGGAAACCATCTTAGTTTCAAAAGGTGCTCATTACTTCATAGTGATTCTCCTGTTTCTTTGGCTGAAAAGCTATAATGATTCAATAAATACTTGTGCTACAAAGCTGATATCTGTGTAAACTGAAGAGATTGGAGAGCTGAGTATGTCAATTAACTCTTCATTCCAGAAGTTTGCCTTTTTTTTTGAAACATTTCCTTGAAAAACACTGAATTTTGTGCAAACACTATGCAATTTAGAACTTGAAGTGTTCTCATATGTGATGACAGGGAAAAAGCGCTTTCAAGGAAAGAGTTTCAAAATGTTCTAATTCCGAACAAGCTAAGAACTCCGAGTAAACCTTAGGGTTTTCAAAGGTCAGTGTGGCTTATTTATCAGTGCAAACCCTTCACAATTTACACATGGGTTCCCAGGTCAAAACCCCATTTCAATGAAGAAGATTCAAAATGCTGTCAATGGTGAGTAATGATTCAATGAAGACTTTTTTAGAAAGGTAAGATTATCTGTGTAAAATAGAAATTGGACAGCTGAGATGGCACATTAGTTCTTATTTCCAAACTTTTGTTATTTTGTTATTATTATTGAACATGTGTAATTCTGGAACAATTTCTTAAAAACACACTGAATTCTGACCAAACAGCTGGGATTTCCCTTAAGCCATGCCTTTGAGAGTTTCATAAGACTCAACAAAGTCTCCGTTGCTGAATTATTGTACTATTGATTTCATGGCAAATTCTTCACCTATTTTAGGCCTTGAAGTGTACTGATATTTGATTCCAGAGAACAACTGCTTGCAACAAAGTTTCAAAAATGCACTCATTGGTGAAGACAGATTTTACAGTGACATTTGATACAAACTGTGATAATGCTTGGGCTACTGAGTTTTGAGAGCTGAGTATGTCAGAAATACAACATAGATGTGCAAACCTTCCCAATTTAGGCATTGATTTCAGTGCAAATCTTCCCAATTTAGGCATTTAGTGCTCAGAAGTATTCCTCCTTAAACAAGAAGGTTTCAAATGTGCTACATCAACCAGAGCACAGAAGTCCAGAGTGAATCGAAAGAACTATAGTGACATGAGGTAAGGACGGCAGGGGAAATACAGGACCTGGACTCAAGAGTCCACTTGGGTCTCACCATCATGCATGCAAGTAGATGAACCAGGTTTCCTAGTCTGTCTCTTGTGTTTGCCATGCCACTTTGGCCAAGGCAGTGGAAGATGGTGATCCTTCACTTCACTTAGGTGACAAGGGGACCTAACACAAATGTAATGAATTGTAGGAGAAAAATGCTAGAGATAAGATTACATAACCCACTCAATTTGATATGGTCTCTAATAACCTATAAGTTCTTCACGTGAAAGAATGGGGCTTAGCATAGTTTGAGGAATGGGTTTTTCACTCATTCCATCCCTTTTTAAAAAAAATGTTAATTTTTTTCTCTAGTTCTTGCAAGAAGTTCCAGGAAATGGCCTTAATAAAAATTCATCTTGGCAATATCTGTGATTGGTGATGTAATGGTTTTGATTATAATTTCCTGTCTCACTGGCGTAAGAACAACAATTAATTTAGGGTTCCAGAATATAATCTGTCTCACAGACTGAGCAACTTTCAAAGCAACTTTCCCTCCTCCCTCTACCTGAGAAGTTCCATCTTTTATTACAAAGTGTATGCATAGGATTTTTTAAGGAACTCCAATGCCAGGAGATCTCTGGAACTGAAACGAAGGTAACAAGTCAAGACACAATTTTGAGAAGTTGATTTAAGAAGGTCAGAGTTGACTTGATAATAGCATTTCTTAAATCTAAAAGTATGTCAGCAACTTGATGTGATCACCACGCAGCTCAGTCATTCTCCCACTGTGATCTTTCCTTGTTGGCTAAAGTGAGGAAAGATAATCTACCTTTGGAGCTATAAGTCACCCTGGGTATGGCTAGGACATAAGTGCTGTCCTGCAAGTTTACCTAACAGCTTTCTTCTCCAGTTATTATTTTAGGTTATTATCTAAGTAAGCTTCAGTTCAAATAATGCTGCTAAAATTTTACATCAAGCTAATTTCACATCAAGCTACTTTAAAGTCTGTCATGATTACAGTAGCCTCCTGGAACTTGTCGGTTTATCTTTCACTCAGTTAAGTAATAATTAGTTGCTTTTTCCAACAGGCAGGTGCTAACATTAAAAGAGTGATTTTCTGAGCTTATGATATTGAATCTTCTCTACCAATCTAATCTGATTTTCCTCACCTTCTCTACTCTCATGCAGCCCTCCATCCCAGCCAGGGAGGCTTTTGACTTCCATGGTCACACCCTGGTCACACCTGAGTCACACCAAACCCATCCCTACTTCTGTCTCTGTCTTCGTTGATCTAAAATTCCCTTATTTTTCTCTGCCTGTGGTTGTCCTGTGAGTCTCTCTAAAGCCAACTCAGGTTCATCTCCCCTCATAAAGCTTTCCCCAATACTCCAGCCTTTCTGGTCCTTGTGCTTGCCGTGGACCGGCCGGGTGAGGGCACAGGCCGCGGAGAACCAGAGTTTAGCTGGGCAGGAAAGACACAGGGCCGGCGATTGGCGAACAGACACACACTTAAGGGGTGATGAATCTGCTATGATTTATTTGAGGTTTTTGTGGATATATATAGTGTTTTAGGCAATTACATTAGCATTTTATAAGCACATGCAATTAACATATCAACAGATTGCAGATTTATCTTAGGTGTAACTTAAACATTTTAACTAACAACAGAACGTTCTCAAAAGCATTTTAAAACAATTTTTTACTTTGTTATCCTTTTACTGAGATTTTACCAAGGTAAATAGGATTTGCTTTGAAACTTAAACATTTTAACTAACAACATAACCTTTTTAAGAGCATTTTAAAACAATCATTTATTTTACTTTGTTATCCATTTACTGAGACTTTACCAAGGTAAATAGGATTTGCTTTGAAACTTAAACATTTTAACTAACAACATAATGTTTTTTAAGAGCATTTTAAAACAATAATGTATTTTACTTTGTTATCCCTTTAACTGAGACTCCACCAAGGTAAGTAGGATTTGCTTTCTTATATTTATGGGAATATTTTGACCGCAGGGCTGCTTAGAATTGTTTAGTAAATCAGAGGATGACCTCAACAACTCCCCTTCCTGGGGTCTGGGAGCAGCGCCCTAAAGGTCCCCTGTGAAGGTCAGCTCCTGACACGACCCCCCTGCAGGGGCAGACAGCTTCGCCCACGGGCGCTTTTGCCCCATGGGTCCCCCATTTCAGGTCAGCTCCCACATGTGCTTCTGTGCATTTTGCCTTCATCTCAAAGGGGCTATAGTGAGACAAATCACCTGCTCATCCCACACCCCAAGAACTTAAAAATATTGTAGCAGATTTTAAAATCATAGAACTCCTGTTCTCAACATGTAAATAAGACCCAAAAAGAAATAAGTAGTGATTTGGAGGAAATGGGCCTGGTGATAGATAATTATTGATCATGTTTTCTGCCTAAACAGCTCTATTATCAAAGAAGGGCACATGGAAAAGATGAAGAAGGAAAACCAAGGTAAATATTAGTCTTGTAATTTTTAAAGTAGAATTTTCGAAGAAGAGATTTTCAATTTGTACAGTAAGGAAACCACAAAGGCAAGAAGAATATAACTCTCTCCTAATTTTGTCCAGGGTCAGCAAGATGAGCTCTCCAACCAAAGCTAAGTTAAGGTGGGATGGCCCAGGTGCACCCATGGCACTACTCCTTCAAGGAAAGGGAGAGGGGCGAGGGCTGTGAGCATATTTGAGGTCTCAACTCAGGACGTACTACATATCTTGCTGACATAGGTTGTATCTAAAAGAAACTTAGAATACACTCAGAATTTTTTTCTTCTTCTATTCATATGAAATAAGAATACTCTGAGTGCTGGTCATGACCATTAAATTGGCTTTTACCACTCACACACCAGTGACAGCCTGCACTATGGAAATTAGTGAGCTGCATAACTTTGCTAGCTGGATTCAGGATTTACCTGGTGTGGTTTAAAGGTATAAGATAAGGCACATGGGGAAATAAAAACACCTGTCCCCCTCCCCAGCAAACAGTGCTTGTGAGACAAAGTCCCAAGGGATTGACACACAATCCCTCAGAAAGTACAGTGCTGTCTGCCAGGGTGCTGTATGGTTTGTTTTCTGCGAGAGTGCACTTGGCTGGGAGTAGAGGAATGGGGGCTAAAAACCCCACCTGTGCTCTTTACCATCCATATAAAGAGTTCTCCCCCAGAGACACACTGGGAACATGAAGAACTCCTGGAAGTCCAGCTTGCATGGAATTGTTTTCAAGTATCTAGGTCTGTTGTAATTTTGCTTGTTGTAATCATGGACTGAGTTACCCATTTAGGCCTTGTCAGACCATATACACACCCGTGGGAAACATAGGAAATGGCTAATTATGTGTATCTTCTCTTCCAAGAGATTTCTTGGCTTCTGCTCCAAAGGAGACCCCTGTCGGAGAATGAAGATCAAGTACTTTGGAAGAGATAAAGTACTGTTAGCTGGAGAAAGCAAGAAAAATGCAAAATTAATATTTTTCTCTCTGTTTCCTAGGAGGGCTTTGTCTGGAAAAGGCAGTCACTTGGCTTAGGGACATGTACAGACCCCTCAATGCCACACGCAAGAAAAACATGGTACAGAAGCTTACATGAGATGGACTCTTCTGATGAAGAAGAAATTTTCAAGAAGGATACAGGGTGAATGATTGGGATCGTTTTGAGGGCTTGTCTAAAACGAGGAATAATGAGAAGTTTAATGGTTGGTGTTATTCTTATTCCAGGGAGATCTGTGAGCCCTTAGCAGAGAATACTGAAAAGTCTACAGAAGAGGTGGAAGAGGAAAGTGAGGTGACTCAGGCGACCGCCACAGAGTGACAGTCTCCTCAGTCATGCCCCCGGTTACTATTATAGCAAATATTAAAAGTAATATTATTTTAAAATATTGGCATCATGCCATTAGGAAATGCTTACTTTTCCATTAAGATAAATAAGCTGGTGGCAAGTGCCTGTAATTGACAGCTTATGGAGTTGCGGCAGGGTCTGGGGATTGTGGTTCAAGTCCCGCTCAGGGCAAAACAGCAAGACCTAGTCCCAAAAAAATAGCTGGGTGTGGTGGCACACACCTGTAATCCAGCTACCTGGGAAGCTGAGGCTGGGGATTGCTTGAGTCTGTGGTACCCCGAGCAACATGAGCCTGTGGTTCCACAGGCAAAAATAGCAAGATGTAGTCTCAAAATAAATGAATGAATGAATGAATGAATGAATGAATGAATGAATGAATGAATGAATGAATGAATGAAAGTGTGTGGGGGGTTTCTTCATCTGACAAGCTGGTGGAAAGTCCACAGTGCACTTTTCTTTCCTTTAAAGGAGGGACAGTTAGCAGGGAACTGCTGGCGGTTTGGGTTAAGGAGAAGGTGAGAGCAGTAACTGCTCTCCTAAGGTCTTTGTTTCAGAAAACATACCGAATGGGTCATTTCTCCATCCTCATGGCAGCGCCCCAGCTCCTTGAGTGGCTGGTCAGTGCTGCCTGGCTCCCCCAGCCCAGTCAGCACCAGAACTGCCCACTTCCTTGCTTACCCAGCACAGATCCCAGACAGTATGACACCAAGGAATCATGCAAGCACACCTGTAGCCCAAGGTGTTTCCCAGTGGCTTCAGTGAGCCAACAACTATTCATTGAGCTTGCTGCATGAGAATTGGTAGTAGTGATGACAGGAAGCAGCAGCAGCATGTTCACTATTTTCTGGCTTGGTGCCAAGCCCTGAGTTAGGCATTTTAAAGTCTTATTTGTTCCACCCTCCAGGGAGGCATAATTTGTGATACTCATCTGAGCAGCAAGGAAGCAGTACTCAAGGATGGCAGACACCCTTCCCAGGAGCGCAAGGCCACAAGTTCCAAGCTGTGAGTCTGGGTTGAACTAGGACTGTGGGAAGCCCAAAGTCTGCTGCCTCACATGGCCCTGCCGCACAGTGTAGGGAGACAGCAGCACAGCCCTGCATGCCCTCAGGGCCTGTAGCCATGCTAAGGACAAAGCTGATGCAGCTACTTTTGTTTGACCTGTTATGGGCCAGGCACAGTAGTAGGCACTGAAGTCACACTGTTAGGTTATGGGGCAGAAACACCCCATGATATCTCAACTCTTGTGAGAAGGGAGTTGCTTTCAAGAACACAGGGTTGGTGCCCAGTGCACATGCAAGGGAAAGAACTAGAATCCACCCTTTACAGAATCAAAGGATTTGCAGATATTTTAAAACACAGGGAAGGGGAGCCACTCTAACTATTTCAAGCAAAATTCAGACTTTATACAAGTGACTATGCTTATGATTCGAGGGGTGACAGGAGCTGGGGCAGCAGGATTGCACACAAACACACAGGTTCCTTCACTGCTGTTTTCACAGACCCCAAGCGGCTGCTGCTCAGAAGTCAGGAAACTTTAGGAACCTGCTGCCAAGGGCACCACAGCCCCATGTATGGCTGTTGACTGGTAGGGAGTGTGGTGGGCAGTGTGGAGTCCATCCTGCTGCCTGCTGCTGCAGAAGGGAGACAAGGGCTTCTGCCTCCTTTCCACACTGCAGGCACAGATTCTTTATTGGCAGAAGCCTGATGTCCAGGCAATCTGTGGAATGGAGTCCTTAGGCTCCCAGCACTATCAGCGGACCGCCTACACAGGGATGCTGAGGGGCATCGCCTGTGCTTGGTGGGGTCCTGAAGCTCTAGTCCCTTTCTGGCCAATATACAGATGTCCAAGGCTTTGTGCAAGTGGCTGGGGTGTCTACGTGGAATAGCCTGGTGAAGCACAAACTAAGCCGGAGACTGGAAAAGGTAACGTTGTTCAGGTGAGAAGCAGGAGAGGTGCCAGGTGCTGATATGCACATCATCCTCAGAGGTGACTGCACAAACACTGGGGTTGATCCTTGGGACTCAGGGATCTTCTTGGTAGAACAAAAGTGGGGTGGGCTGCAGTCAGTGCAGCACCAGGGAAAGCACAGCCCCCATCAAAAGTCCCTCTACTCCACAAAGCCCTCACCCGGGGGGCCTTTTGGCCCCTCTCACTGGGGGGCCTTTTGGCCCCTCTCACCAGGGCAAAAACAAAGTCCCTCAATTGCTGCCTTTCCCAGCAGATGTAGTACCTGATAGAGAACCACTGAGACAAACAAAGTCCCTCAATTGCTGCCTTTCCCAGCAGATGTAGTACCTGATAGAGAACCACTGAGACAGCCATGACTAAACCTAAAGAATGTCAGCATCACCAGGGCATTCTAAGAATGGGGACTGTGGCTGGAGAGTGGACTTGAGGGTGGTGACTCATGTAAGTAGTTTCCAGGTCCCTAAAAGGGACTACCGAGCAGAGCTCAGGTTCAGGCTGCTCGAAGCAGAGAGCAGGGAACTGTGAGCAGTCGAGAGGTGCATGGATTATTACAGAGCTTATTTGGAAAGTGAGAGCCCACAACCCTCTGGATTGGTAAGGAATTGTCCCACTAGGTGAACAGGACGTGGGGCAGGGGATCTGGTGTGCACTCTCGCCGGGCATGGCATACATAGTCAGCACTGCTGAAATGCACGTGTCCACATGTGGCAACGTGAATCTCCATGAATTCAAATTCGACTTTACAAGTCTGCTCCAAGTCACACTGGTCACATTTCAAGTCCTTGCAGACACAGGTGGCTAAGGCTGCCATGCTGGACAGCACAGAGTCTCATCGTCTCAGCTCTGTGGGAGGGTGCTGCTGGAGAAAGTCTCCAAAAGGATACATGAGAAACTGCAGCTGCTTTTGGGGAAGGTATCTGGTAGGCTCAGCACCGTATTCTACTTTGCACATTGTGAATGTTACATCATGTGTCTGTGGAGTTTATTTTTTATTTTTTTTAAATTCATTTTATTGATTTGTCATAATTGTGCATTAATTGATCCGTCCTCCTCCCTCCATATCCCCCTTCTGTATCCCCCCTTCAGTCACTCCTTCTCCCATTTTTCTGCATATTGTTGGTTGGTTAAGTTGATGTCAGTTGTTGGTTGTTTGGCCTGTTGTTCTCTTCCAATATCTGCAATATCTGGTAAATCTGTGTGTGGTTCTTTTTTTTTTTTTTTTTTTTTTTTTTTTTCCCGGG
>PVHY01014284.1:0-38884 GCA_004024945.1 Uropsilus gracilis
TATACTATTTTTTCTTATCTTCCAGACTCATCATCCCACTCCCCCTCCTTGCAGCCTTTCCCCCACTCCCTCCTTCCTGACTTTTTGGGACTCGGTAAACTTTATAGATCAACAAGGACGACTAGGCCGGTCTGCAGCAACAAACTCCCAATCTCAGCATTTAAGACAAGAGTTTGTTTCTCCTTCACACGAAGTCCTTTGCAGGCTGTGCCACCCCAGGGTGGCTGTGCCCTCAGGTACTCTCCACAGCACCTCCACATCAGCACCAGCTTTCCTGGAGCTTTCCTGGAGCTGGGGCTCATACTACCCATCGTAGGCCATTGCTCTGGTGTGCAAGTGACATACATCACTTGCATTCACAACTCAGTGGCAGAGTTGTCACAAGGCCAAGGTCCTGTCTAGCATCAAGGAGACAGAAATGCAAGATTTTTCCAGCTGCCAAGAGTGACAAGATCCAGAACGCTAACAACATTGATCACAAGGCCCCCACATCCCATGAGAGCCCATCCCTGGCCCTCCACGCATATGGGGCGCTTGTTGAGGTGTTTCCACCTTGTTTGTTTGATCTACAGTGACCTCCTCTCCTCCATCAGTCACAGGTCCCTAAAAATACCTGGTGGGAGGGAAAATATCTTGATCAGTCACTTTTGATTTTCCGAAGAGTTGCCATTCAGCTTAAATTCTCCGTCCTCTTCACTCTCAAAAAATCAATCGCAAATAAATCAAAAGAAAAAATCTATCTCAAGATCCATGTCCAGTTGCAAAGTACAGTTCTCTCCCCATTGCTGCTCTCTGGAATGAGGACTTGCACTGACATTCCGCACAGCCCTGAGTTTCTCCTCAGTGTTTCCTTGAACTGATTTTCCTAAAATCCTTAAACTTCTTCACACGTTTTCCCCAAATCCTTCATGCCACTGCCCAAGGTTTCTTCCTCTGGCCCATTCTGCCTCCAATCACGAAGCAGTTACCAACAAGGAAACAAAAGGGCTTCTGCCTCTGGACTAGACCAGGCAGGCTCTTCATGCTGTGAAGGAATTCCTGGCTGACCTCCCAGAATTCCAGTGTTCTTTTTTGTGAATGTGGACCACCCTCATGATCAGAATCTAATTCATTCCTGAAAACGTTTGGATAGAAAATTCCCAGGTAGAAGAAGCTAATATTCTCTTCTCTTAAATAGCAGAATGTATTCCCAGCCCACCCAAAAGCCAACCCCTTTGCTCAAATATCACTAAAATATTCTTAACCGCCTCTATAACTAACCAACGATTTCTACATAACATAAGCATCATTTCAACATAACTTTAAAACATCAACTACCTATTATTTTGTGTACATTACATGGTGGAGCAGAGCTTTTCAAACGACAGTACATGTGTAGGGAGTGGGTCATGGCAGAGATTCCTGGGACCCAGAGTTGAGATTCACTAGTTCTGAGGTGGAGTCCAAGAATGAACATTTCTAGCAGTCTCCCTGGGGGTGCTGCTGCAGTTGATCCAAGATGTCACTGAGAGAAGGACTCTCCAAAACCACAATGAGAAACCACCTCACACCGGTAAGAGTGGCCCGTATTAAAAAAAAAAAAAAGGCAACAACAAATGCTGGCATGGATGTGGAGAGAAAGGAACACTTTCACACTGCTGGTAGGAATGCAAAGTGGTTCATTCATAATAGAGAGCTGTGTGGAGAACCCTCAAACCTCTGAAAATGGAACTACTGTTTGATCCAACAATTCCACTTCTGAGAATCCACCCAAAGGACACCAAAATGCTAATCTAAAATGACTCCTGTACTTGTGTGTTTATTGGAGCAGTATTTACAATAGCCAGGATATGGAAACAATGCCAAAATAGACGAATGGATCAGAAAGTTGTGGTATATGCACCCAATGGAATATTGTTCATCAATCAAAAATACAAACTTATTTGAAGTAACATAGATGGAACTAGAAGGAATCATGTTAGCAGAAATAAGCCAGAAGGATAAAGAGAAATACTGGATGATTTCATCTATATAATGGATATAAGGAAAACAAACAAACAGAAGGACAAGGAAAGTTTAAAACTAACTGTAAGCATAATGAAAGCACAGAGCAAGAGAGGGGGAGGGGGTAAAATCAGGGGAGAGATGGACACAAGAGATTAAGATGATGGTTCATAGGTGATAAGGTGGTAGGAGAACCTGTGGGTAGACAATAATATATAAATATATATGTGTGTGATCAATTTAAAAAAATTAAAAAGAGAGAAAGAAGGACCTCTATATATAGAATTTCAGAATTTGTGGATTTCAATTTTGGAATATATGAATGTCATCATTCTGTATTACTGAATTATGAATAAGCAGTAAAAATAATAAGAAATTTAACTAATTAATGAAATTTTCACTTAGAAAAAAATGAAACACTTCACTGTTCAAATAATGGTTAGTGACCATGAAAGAATTACCTGAACAGAGTATGGTAACCAGAGGAAAGACATGGAAGCTTCAGTTGTGGTTGGGATTTGAGGGTGAGGGAACAATGGAGTGGAAACATTGATGCCTACCATCCTAGGAATCCAAATACAAGAAGCTAAGAGACCACTTTCTTGGGTTGGCATGCAAGGCTCCAGAAGCGAGTGTGAGTGTGTATGGCTCTGTACATGAAACAATGGGAAGGAAACAAAAACTCTCAAAGTGTGAATCTGTCCATACTCTCTGCTTAAGTGTCTTCAGCTTGCATAGCATAAGACAGAGCTGGACATTGCATCTCTGTCATGGGATATTTCCTTTCATGTCTTGATCACATGGTGCTGTGAGTAGGAGCTATAATTTCTTTCAAAGATTCAGCACAGAGCGCTGCCGGAGCCTCTTCCCTTTCCTCCATATGTTGATGAATATGAAGCTGAACGAGTTCTACTTTCTGGGAAGACATTTCCACTTAGTCACTGGAACTGCTGATCTTCTCAATGCTGATAGTACATAGTTAAGCATGTGTCCCTGTCAGGCAGCAGCTGAGATAGGACTACAAGCCAGTCTATATCCTCTTACCCAGAGTCACTTGCAACTTTCTGGCACTTGCTTGGTGATTTGCAATACAGGTTTTTGATTCAGACAGTAAATGTGGAGCAAACACTTTTGCAAGTTGTTATTGTGAGTAGTTGCATAGTGAGAATTCGGATAATGAAGGAAACCTTGGTGAATTAAACTTCTACTTTGTGACAGGTACAGGTCTTGGAGTTGGGTTTGTAGTAATCAATGCAATAAATATGGTACTGCCCTCGTGGCCTTATAGCTAGTGAGAGAAAGACAATAAACCAAACAAAATGTATAGCCCAGCTGTAGGATAGGTAGGATAAGTCAGGCTTTTTCCTCCATTGACCTGTATATCAGGCACCTAGCGTAGTGCATTTTCCCATGACAATGCAGTCCAGTGGGTGTGCTCATGGGTAAGGTGCACACCTGGGCCTAGGAGAGGGAAGATAAAGGGGCACAGAGAGCAGGCACACCAGAGAGAGCATGCGCATGAGAGCACAGAAGAATGCCAGAGAAAGAACTCAGAGAAAGAACATGAAGAGTCCTGGGGGGATTCGGGGTTCCCCTGCCTCCCAACCCCCCACACTCCAGCCCCAGTCCGGCCCAACCCAGCCCTGCCTGTGTGTCTGTGTAACTGCTAGAATCAATAAAGAACCTATGCAAGTTCATGAGCTCGATACTTGCATGACAATGGGCAACAAGGATGCTTTCCCCTACAGTTGGCTTCAAGGATGGGACAGTTACACAACAACAGCAAAATGTGATAAAGACCTAGAAGGGAAAATAACAGGATGCTATTAGAGATAATAATGTAGGAATAGGGAAGTGAGGGAGGCCTTCTGAGAAGGTAACATTTTGTTTTGTTTGCATGGAACATTTTGTTTTGAGTTCACATGGAAATGTTTAAAGTGCAAAAGAGTATCAAAAAAGAAAATAAGAGCCACCCACATTTCCACCATCCAGAAATAACCTCTTAGCATTTTGGCATTGTTCTTTTTGATTAAAGCTTGTACAAGATCTCTTCCACCATCCTGAGAAGTGAGAGATTTAATGGAGAACTATGGTGGCCTGGTTCTGTCTGGTTACTGTGGCTGTGGAGTAAAGGGTAGGTGACAGAAGGATTTGGGGTACCGTAGAGCTTGGTGATGATTGAATAAGCCAGTGGGGGGGGGGAGACAAATAGGAAGATTCCCAAGTGATTGATGTAATCAAATGGGCATTTGTGATATCAGGGACAAGGGGTGTGAAATAGGCTAAAAGTGGGCAAAGGAGACCAAGAGTTCAGTGGTTTGAAGATGCATGCGAAACATGTAAATGGGCCTGTCACAGAGGCCATGGGAGAAAAGATACAGGGTGCAGAAGAGAGGATACTGGTTTAGCATGTTGCATACAGATGCTATTTAAAGCCAGGGGAACAGATGAGATCAGCTGGGCTAAAAGTTTGCCGAGAAGAGAAATGGGGCCTAGAGGGAGCCCCAAGAAAAGCCAGCATGAAAATGGATAAGAGGAAGAGTGACTGGGCTGACAGAATGGGAAGAACTGGCCACAGGGGCAGGAGGAAAACCTGGTAAGTTCTCTGGAGGCACAACAGTATCCCCAAAATAGCCATGCCCAAACCCCTGGGAAAATATTGCCTTAAATGGCAGCAGGAACTCTGCAGCTAGAGTTAAGTCAGGAAGTCACCAGGTGGGCCCAGTGCAACCACCTGGGTCCTTAAAAAGGGAGGCAGAAGAGTCAGTGAGAGAGAGGTGAAGAAGGAACAAGAGACAGGAGAGAGGCAAAGTGTTGAAATGGCACTGGACCCACCGCTGCTAACTTTAAAACGGGTGGAAGGGGCCATGAACCAAGGAATGCAGGAAGCCTCTAGAGCTGAAACGGCCCTCAGCTATGAGGAAACAGGGTCCCCAGTCTGGCCAGAAACTGAATTTTACCCCAAACCTCAGTGCACTCCAGGCAGATTCTTCACCAGAACTTTCGAGAAGGAACTCAGCCCTGCCAGCACCTTGATTTTTGCCCGTGAGGCCAATGCCAGATTCCTGGCCCACAAGACCGGAAGATAATAAGTACAAAGATGATAAACAAGCTGTGCTGTTTGAAGCTTCTAAGTGTGTAAATGGTTGGGGCAGTTAGTGCTCAGAGGAAAATATTAGCTCTGATCATCATCCCGTTGGACACTCTTCCTACTTAATACATAAAGGTGATCGTTCTCTTTCAGTGGGGGTGGTAACAAGAGGATTCTCTCTCAGGTGTGGCGCCGGGTGGATCCCGCTGCTCACTACCCACGCCACACAGCACCCGAGGCAGTGCTTTATGAGTCTTCCGCTGTGTCAGCCTGTCCTAATTGGTTGCCCAGTTCCCAGCCGATGGCACCAGGGTGCGGGCACGTTGTCCGTAGTCCATCATCAAAGTCCCGTCCCCAGCTGAGCCGCCGCTAAAGAGAAGCAGAAAGGCACCGCGCACAAAGTCACACAAGAGTTCAGATACTGTGTGCTCCCTGCTTAAATGTCAGGCTCCGACAATTATCCCCTCCCTATTGTTCTCGCAGCATGGGTCATGTCATAGTTCCTGACAGCTGGAACTGACTCATCTGTTAAACAGCCACCCAGGGACAGGCAGCAGCGTCTGTCTCGAGCAGGGCTGGTCAGCCCTGGCTGCACAGAAGCGGCTGCAGGCGAGTGTTTCAAACACGCTCGGACCTTGGTTCCACTCTCCAGAAAGTGGGCCTGACTCTCTGGGTGTGGGTGCTTTTAGAAACCGCTCTGGGTCAGTCCCAGGCCAAGGGATGTTGAAGAAGCACTTCCCCTTTCACCGCTGGGGGAGGGCACCTTTAGTGCCCAGACATCACTTCAAGTCTGAGCCCTTCAGAGCTAGGGCAGGAAGACAGCAAGGGCAGAGAGCCTCCACCCAGACTGGGAAGAGACGCGGAGTCCCAGGTCTCCAGGTGAGGGCGCTGTTCTTGGATGCAGCTGTCCTCGCACTGGTGACACTCGGGTCACCAGACAGACAGGAGGGGAGCTTGGAAGGCAAAGATACTCCCCTCTTGGTTTCCTCAGCTTTGTTCCGGTACCTTTACGCCTAACGCTTACTTCATAAGCTTGTAAGGGGACACTAGAGAAGCCCACTGGCCAGCAGACAGCGCCATCCAGTCTGGGTCCGCTTGGGCTGCTGCCACAAAATGCCCCCTAGACGGGGTAGCTTAAACCGCACGGATTGGTTTCTCATAATTCTGATGCTGGGAGTCCGAGGTCGAGGGGCTAGCCAGTTCTGGGCACAGCCCTCCGCCTGCCTTACAGATGGCGACTTCCTGTTGCGTGATCACGTGACCAAGAAGCCCTGGAGTCTCTGATCCGACTGTCCGGGCCTCCTTACTCGTCACCTCATCTAAACCTGATTACATCCCGAAGCTCCCACTTCCAAACATCCGCTCTGGAGAGGGACACACTCTCAGCCCTGACAAACTAGTTTCCCCAGAGCCTGTAGATTCGCAGCCTCCTCTGGGCTCCTTCAGAGTCCATCACCGGAAGTGGTGGAAACCTCCCTTTCGGAGTTCCTTGGCCAAGACTAACAAGGGGCTTGCTGTGGTGGGCAGGATGCGTCCTTCAACTATGCCTTGCCCTGCTGCCTGGAACCTGTGAGCTCGTTGTTCTATTACACGGTCAAAGGGGCTTTGCAGATGTAATTGAGGCTACCGGCTCTAAGTGAGATGATCCTGGATTAGCCACGTGAGCCTAATCTCATCACATGCGCTCTTACAAGCAGAGAACCTTCTCGAGCTGCGGAAGGGATGCTGCTGAAGGATAAATCAGAGAAACATGAAGGACGACAAGGATTCTACGCACCATCGTCAGGAGTGAAGTTTGGGGGGGGCAGCGTGGGAGGATGCAGACAGCCTGCTCCCCAGCAAGGACAGGGAGACCGCGACTCAACAGCTAAGTGAGCTTAGAAGTGGCTTCTTCCCACAGAACCTCCAAAAAAGATCTCTCTCGGCTCAGCCGACACATTGAGTTCAACCTTGTGGGCCCAGGAAGCTAGGAGCCCACCCCAAGGCCTCAGACTCAAGAAAGGGAAAAACTGATGGGCGTCAAATTATGCTCGGTCGGCCATAGTAGGGAAACATGACCCAGCTACGACGACTGCGAGAAGAGAAACGTTGAGCGTCAATGCATGTGTCTGGTTGGAGAACCATCTTCTCCTGTCATAGACCTGCCCCTTTCTTGGCCACCTGCCGTGGGAGCTAGGCTCAGCCACCGGCACCATCCACTGCCATCATCCACTGCCTTTCTGCCCTTCTCCGTTTTCCAGCAACCGACTTGAAGCTCTTTGCCAGGGGCCTCATTAGGAAATGCCTGATTCTGGAAGCGCAGCATAATCCTTTCAAAGGCTTCCATCTGGCACATTGTGTTAACCCCAGCAGCAGAAACCAACTGTACTTACCTTACGGAGAAAATGAATTCCTCGCAGTCATTTATTGATTTGCAGAATTAACAGGAAATTGGAGAATTGGCTCTGAAAAGGGAGAGGAAACAAAAACAGGCAGTTGGAGGCATTGCTAAAATTACATCATAGGAAATGTTTAAAGAAGCCATCTCTGAGTCACCAATGTTACTCCCCACTCGGTCAACTTAAGGCTGGCTACCATGACTGGAGCTGCAAAGAATTCTAATCTTTTCTGTTTCTGTCTCTAGATCCCAAACCCCAAGGGGAAGGATTTAACTTTCCTCAGTGTATATGTGCAAAAAAATAAAATTCCTGTACCAGGCCATTTCCCCACCATGGAAAAGGGTGCAAGTTGGACAAGCTCTCCGCCCCTCTGGTTGCCCAGCCTCCCTGCATGCACTCATTTTCCCAAAGGCTTGAGTACACTTCAGCTTCGCCAAAAGGTTGTTCTAGAAGCCAAGATGTCATTAGCTGCCATGTAGTTCTGACACGGATACTGGCTGATAATTCTGTTTATACTAACAAGTAACATGAAGGTTTTCAAAAACGAAGCTATATAACGGCTTCATCAGTGGCATGAGCTCTACTTACTGCTTTACTGAATCAGATGAGTTTCCAATTATTAGCTGAATATTCCCTCAACGCCTTGTACTAGTGACAGTGTGATTGTAGGATCCCATTTTAAATTTAAACTGCTTTATTAACATTTTATTCATCTCTGTCTTAAGTTTAGACAATCCCAGAATACTATGTCATGACTCAATGTAAAAAGATATAAGCAAGCTCTTAGTGAACATCTAATAAACTTTATATCTTTTCTCTTTGGGGGGATTGAACTTGAATTTCCATAGCATGATCCATAGGATTACATGTTAATAAATATGTAACTCATTTTTTTTCTTTCAAGCATTTTGATTTCCACATTTTTAAATAAAATTGTGTTGGTGTACTATTGGCTTACAATATAAGTTTCAGGTGTACATCTTGACACCTCGATATATGTATATACCTCACCTCATCCACCCCCAGAGTTCTGGTGCTGTTCCCGCTATCAAATTGACCTATTATGCCCTCTGTTAACCACCATTATTTTCAGAGTCTAAGAGTTATTTTTGTTGGGTTTTGTTAGTTTGTTTGCTTTGGTCACTTCTGTTCCATATTTGAGAGCACCTTCCAGTAATCATCTCACTTTCTGACTTACTTTGCATAATCACCTCAAGTTGCATCTGTGTTGTCACACAAGGCAAGAGTTCCTCTTTTTGATAGCTGAGTAATATTCCATTGAATATGTATTCCACAACTTCTTTATCCAGTCACTTACCCATGAGCATTTAGGTTGTTTCAGTGTTGCCTACTGTGAATAGTGCTTCTATGAACACAGGGGCACATGTGTCTTTTCAAAGTAATGTTTTCACAGTCTTTGGGTCAATATCTAGGGGTGATATTGCTGGTCATATAGTATTTCCATTTGTAATACTCTAAGGAATCACCACACTTTTTACCATGAATTTAGATTTTTGTGTATATTATGTCATTCTTCTCAGTAATGTATGTGTGTGTATATATGTATTTTTATAAACTGGAATTTAAAATTTCCTTTCTGATAAAAAAAATTCTTCAGTATTGAGTTATCATTATTATTTGTACACACTTGATTGAAATATCATAAATACAGCCGGGCATGGTGTCTCGTGCCTGTAAGCTTCAGCCTATGAAGCGGCTAGGGCCAGGGATCGCGGTTTGAGTCCCGCCTGGGACCCGTAGTGAGACCTAGTTCCAAAAAAATAGCTGGGCGTGATGGTGCGTGCCTGTATCCCCAGCTACCTGGGAAGCTGAGGCTGGGGATTGCTTGAGTCTGTGGTACCCCGGGCAACGAGAGCCTGTGGCTCCACAGGTAAAAATAGCGAGACCTAGTCTCAAAACAAACAAACAAACAAAAATATCATAAATACATTTTAACTATCAACAAATAATCATATAACCAAAAAGTCCATAGAAATAACATTTCTTGATAACATATATGACTGATTTTTAAAAATTCAATTATCCATGCATGACTATGACTCATTACTAGATGAGGCAAGGTTCAGCAACAATTTATCCCTTTTTATTGTTTTTGTGGTAAGCACTGAGAAAGCTTGCTCATCTAAATAAGTATATAGAAATAGAGAAGTTTTGCTATACCCCGTCACTCAATTTGTTGAGCTCTTTCCAAGTATGTGCTAAAATGTTACATCGTGATCTATCGATAAAAATTATTTTTAATGATGCACCAGCCTCCAGGTCATAGATTTTATTTTGCTGAAAGCAAAGCATTAGAGCAACTTGAATTGAGAAATAAGTTGTCATCTACTCTTTGCATCATTTACTTTCTCCATTTCTGAAAATATACTTTAAAACCGTGACTGTGACTTACAACACAGCTATTAATCTTACCTGCTCCTTCAACACGCATCTTGTCGAGTCTTTATATTTAGAAAAGTGGAGCAAATACTGTTAAGTATTCGTCACTACAGTACCATAAAGTACTTTGATATCACATGCTTGTATTTTCATCAAAAGATTGAAACTACAGCTTTAGTGCATTCAGGTTACTCAGCTGTTTGTCTTCTCAACTCTATGAGAAAACCTGTCATCAATGTCAAACTCGTAGGTCAACTCAGACGTGCCTCTGCCTTTCTTCATGTGACATCCATGTAGAAAACATGTCACGCGACCCTGCTTTAGAACACCATCGGTATAAGAAATACTGCTGCAGTCCTCTTTGGAAAGCACAACCTTTTAAAGCCAGTTGCCAATGATATAATTCACCAACACTAACACTGGAAACAACCTGGCCCACCTCTCTTTAACTTCAAACCATCTGACTAATGAAGCATGACAACTTACAGGGTCCTCGGGAATTAGTTTTATCTTAGAGCCAGACTCCAGTAATCCCCAAAGGTGTGTGTTTCACTTTCCCCAGTGCCCTTTTCTGTGGTAAAGGATGGAATCCCTGATGAGGGCTAGAAGGTTCATCCAGGAAGGACTGAGGACATCTCTGCAGGGTCCTCTCTTGAAGACACGGCCTCAGTTTTGTTCAAAGAGCTCTGACCTGGGAGTAGTGTGACTCAGGTTTTAGAGCTGGGTGAGATGCTTCAATTCAGTGCTTTTATGTTTTGTTAAATGTCTAACCAGATAAGGAGTTTTTTGTTGTTGTAAAAGTCAACTAGGACCAAGAGCCTTCAGATCTGGTGACCCCCATGACTGTCAAAGATCTCAAACCTTCAGGTTCCCATGCTATTAACTGTGATCATCCTGCTTCAGATGGTTGGGTAGCTCCCCTGACCTTCATCACGGAGATATTCCTGACACACTCACATCAGGGAGCCCATTTCCACATGTCTACTCCTGTCAGTCATTCTGGCCTAAAGAGAAGAAATACTGCCCTCATTAACTCATCTCTCAAGGCCATGGGAGATTGTATTTTGGATATTCTCAAGTGACATCATTAGTGGAAACATAAATGAATCAACTGAAGTTTTACTAGGCCTTCAAGTCTTTGAGGTTCTTACAAATTAATTTCTTGCATCTCTCATTCATGTAAGGTAACCTGCAACTGAATCTAGGCTTTAATAACCAACCAAGTAAGCTATTAGAACTACTTTCAACCATTCAAACTATCCTACCAATGTATTTTTTTCCATTTTGTAGACTAACACTCATTTTCCCACATATGCTTCCTGGATTTTTAATCATATAAGCAATATAGTCTTATAATCTTGCAATATAATCTGCGATTATTTTGGTGTGGAAGCCATCTTCGTGACTTGATAAATGACCACCAGAACATACTGATCTGACTCTAGGAGCACTGGGAACAAAGTAGAGCATGAAAATTGGCTTTCTATGGAGTCACTTCTTTTAGGAAGTTAGGAGACAGTAGCCACATAGTAATTAGAATGAAAGTTTCATATAAGGGATTACTAAGTAGTAACAGAAAGTGAAGTAAATAATGTAGAGAATTGTAAAGCATACAGAAATGGTGGATGTCAGGAGCAATTATAGCTTGGCTAAGGCAGAACGTCGATGGACAGAACAAATCTGGAAGAGTCCCCTCCCCCCCACCAGGGTTGTAATCTTAGTGGACAGTATGACTGTAGTCCTGAATTGGGGAGGAAGTTCGCCCTGAGGTGGCATGGGTCACAGATGGCGAACAGGACACCAATTACTAGGATGTCCATGAAGCTCTTTAGGAGCGCACCTGTTGGGGTGGTAGTGCATCTAGCTGGGAAATGATCAGCAGGGATGCACTGAAGCTTGCTCATGGTGACCCCATCAGCTTTCTTTCATTTCACTGGCTGCTTCATACTGAGGACGCATGCCAGATCAGAAAGAGAAGCCCCTTTCTCCTGCAGTGCCCATTCGGTGGCCTTCTACTGCCAACACTTAACATGGTGCTAGTTGACAGCTGAGAATTGTTTACAGGATCCAGTTCTAAAAGGCAGTGAATGGATAAATGGGTAGTTAGCACAGGAATGACCTCATCAAACAGAGGACTACTTCCACTCATCCCTCAGCTTTAACTGAACCTTCAAACAATGAGCCCATCCCACCTTTCCATCCGCATTCCCCTGAAGGATCTCATTGCCCTTTTTATCCAACTGAATCTCCTTGTTCAACCACTCCCTTCCCCCACCCCAGTGAATTTCTGCCTCTTCCATTTCTGCACATACACAGCCTAATGTAGCTGGATTGTTGTTGCCTGTATACTTAAGAATGTAAGCTGTAAAAATGAGTCCAAAAATGGTTGTTTGAAATGGTGGAGTTGCACAAAGTATAATAACATTTTAAGATTTGTGTATGAAGATGAGAAAGAGTGGCTGGAGTAGAGTGGCGAATAAGAGACAAGTTGGTGAACTGGAAAACAAGGATCTAGGAAGAAACACACAAGTTTGTGTGCATCAGACATAAATCATTAAAAAATGAAACCGCTGAAGAGAGCTCAGAAATGAAATCCTCGATAAATGAGGGGAGCAGTTGACTGCAGCAAGGTGGGCTGATGACATGAGATTTAAATTTGGGAGGGGGTGAACTTGAAGGAAGAGGGGAAAGGGGAGAAGAAGGGTCCGGAACCGTCAGGAGCAGAGAAAATAGCTAACCACCTCTTTGTCCTGTGTTGTATGAAAGATGAGGGTAGAAACAAAAACACCCACATTTCGAAAGGGTGGCAGGGGAAGCAAGTTTCTCAGAGGAAAGCTGAAACAGAACCTGTGCTCCTGTTCTGTTCATTAGAAACAGAACCTGCGCTCCTTTCAGGGACTCTGTATCCAGGGAGAGCTCAGTAAAGAGATTGAGTGCTCTACCTGCTGATTACCAACTCAGAGGTGTGGACGGCACCTCAGAGGAGCTGGGAAAGATTGGGCAGTGTGAATTGAATAATCAAGATATGAACCATCATGTGGCGTTGAGGTGTGAAGGTGGGGAGGATTTGGTGGTCTATTTCTTTTGCTTTTGTTATTATTAACCATTTTGTTGTGGACACACTTATGCATATATGTGTATATAGATATAGATATATTACATCATTGCATTCCCCGGGATGCTCGGGATTCTACCTTATCACCCATGAATCTTGCTCTTGATCTTCTTGTGCTCCTCCCTTCCTGATTTCTCCCTCCCACTTGCCCCAGTTCTGCTGTCAGCTTCTTTTGATTTTTTTCTCGGCCTTCTGTTTGTTATTCCTGTATCCCATCTGTAGGTGAGACCTTGTGATGAAGGAAGGGAACCTGGGATGCAGTATAATCAGTCCTGGCAGTCTCAAGGCAAATAATGGTGAAGGGGTGTGTTTTGGGGCAGGTGAGGGCAGTAGAGGCCTACAACTGCTTGTCCCTTCTCTCCTGCCAGGAGAGAAGTGATGTCACCTCAGGACTCATGCTGTCAGCGGAGGTGTGGTCGTCCAAGGAGGAAGGAATCAATATTACAGTGTTCTGGTGACCATCGATGGTTATTTAATTTGCTGGCTTGCCAGTGGCTGACAGAGCCCAGCCTGTAAAACTGCCTCCCACCCCAGCTAAGACAAATACCCCATTCCAGAGAACTCCATTTCCCTAAAGCAATTTGTTGCAAGGCATGTCCAGATGTCAGTTTCTGTGAGTCAAGATTTCTAATTGCAAGTAGTAAATATGGACCCATTGCTGGAAGGATATTGGATGGTTCGTATATTTGCCGGACATGCTGGAGAAGGCTTAGAAAGAGCAGGAGAAAAGGGCATGTGACAAGAACAGAAAATCTGCTCCAGCAGAGAGCTCATAGGACCCCATGTTCATGTCCATGAAAGACAGCCTTTATGTTCCTTGAAATAAGGTTTAGCTGTGAATCACAAAGGCCCCAAAGAAAAAGAAAGTGCTTTCATTTCCTCCCTGGAAAATGTAGGCAGTCAAGTCTAGTGTGGTAGCTCTGTGAGCCCATCACAGCCTCTCCCCCCTGGTTCAAGATGGCCACTCCTCGTCCAGCCATTACATCTGCATACAACTAAAAAGGAAAAAAAGGAAGAAAGAAGTAACAGACCTCCCCTCAGGGGCACTTATGACAGTAATTAGCACTCTTTTGCATAATGTCCTTAGCCAGACTTAGTCACGGGGCCACCTGAGCTGCAGAAGGAGTGACTTGTGCAGCCGTTATAATTTAGAGGGCTTAATACCATGAAAGGGGAATGTGGGTCTAGGTGGCTTCTAGCTCTTTGCCAATTTTCAAAGCATTTTTACATTTAATAGGGTGAAAATGCCTGCTTCCTCCTCTAGGCTCCCATCACCCCCAAGTCACCAGGGCATGGACTCCACCCAACAGAAAAGACTCATTTGCCACTCTTCAACCTCAGGGTCCCTCAGGGCAATCCGCTCAGCCATGCTGCCATTGCTGATGCTTCCCGTTCCCATTCCTTCTCGATGCTATTACCTCATTTGCCATTTTCACTGCAGAGCCTAGCAGGCTACCAAATCACTGCTATCGATTACACATTATGCTCAAGTCCTCTTTCTCTTTTGCTCTTTTTATCAATTTATTCAAGGGTGCTTTCTTATTGACTTGATACTTAAACCCCAAGTCATGTACAGTTTTGCAGTGACTTACATAAACAAGAGTGACGGAAAGTCTAGGGTGCTTCTGGGCCATTGGAGCTTAACCATGGGGATATTTTATTGCTGCTAATAGATGAAAACATGCTGCTTTCACAGAAAAGAGAATGTTGGGTCTGTTCAGCTTTTTCTAGAGACACATTTGAAGAATAAAAACAAGCCTTTGTAGTAATAATCTAGTACATTAATTGTATGTGGAGAGCAAGCAGCATTAATCATGAAGTGTTACTACAAAAAAATACGCCCAACCCCACCCTACCCCCCCCCTTTGACCAAATTCTGGCCTTAGCTAAAACTTTTGTATGTATGTACGTATGTATGTATGTATGTATGTATGTGTTTTAATTGATTGCACACACATATACATATATATTACATCATTGTCTATCCTGAGGTTCTCCAACACCTTATCACCCATGAACCTTCTTAATCTCTTGTGCCCCTCCTTCCCCCATTTTACCTCCCTCCCCCTCTCTTGCTCTAGATTTCAGTTGTTGACAGTTTCAAAATTTTCTTGTCTGTTTGTTTGTTTGTTTTCCCTATATCCCATATAAGTGCAACCATCCCATATTTCTCCTGTAGAGAAGTCTTTATATTGATCTATATGTATTTACCACAGCTACATCGATACTATAGCTACCTAGCTGTATCTGTGTATCCCTATGAGGAAAATGTGCAGGAGGGAGAATATTTGTGAAATTAATTGACATAGCATGTCTTATAGAATTTCTCATGTTTCAATTTTTTAATCCTGAATACTGTTTCAGAATTGGTAGTACCCTTGTGGGAAAAGAAAGATGTCACTTTGCTATCTCTCAGAAGTTATGCCCCTTGCTCTCCTGTTGAGTGGGGTAAAACTGGGCATGATTTCCTTCAGGAATGAAAGCAGTGACATAGCCAGTCATATTTTCGAGTGAAACTTTGTCTCTGTGATCTCCTAAAATAAGAATTTTTTTTTTTTTGCCATCTGCACATAGAAGCCCCGAAGCACTCTGTCTCACCCACACCCCCATGGTTCAGCACACAGACCCAGGCTCCAGCCTGCCAATCACTGTGTTCCCAGGGGACAGAGCTTTCCCTGCTCCCTGCACTCTGCCTGCTGGTGCACCAAGCAGCTCTCCACCAACTAAGGACACCCCAACCCCGTCGCTCTGAGCTGGGGTCCTCTGGGGCGATAGTCTCTTCAGATCGCCAGGCGTCCCCTGCGTGAATAAGTGTCAGTTGCCCCGCATCAGAAGTGGCTTCACACCCCTGCTTCAGCTGCCTTCCTGGCCCTGTCTCCCCTCCCCAGCCCCATGCGGTGCCTTCTTCCTTGCACCAACCAGCTACCTCGAGTCCTTGTCTGAGTCAGCTTCCTTATGGGCAAAGAAATGAAGACAGAGCCAGCGAAGCAAAGAGTTTATTGATATGCTCATGGCCCTGGACGCTCGCCTAAAGCCTGGCTGTTGATGGCATAGAGAAATCTGCATGATGACGTGTTTAAATTCAGTAAAGTCATCTGAATCGTGACTTCAGTCGCTGATAGGTAGGTTGCTTTTATGTCATTGTTGGCAGTTTCTTCTCTCGACCGGCTCTCCGTGTGCTCCTCATATAGGCTCCTCACCAGAAGCCGTCACATGCGCTGGTCAGGATTCTCCTTGCGCGGTGTCTGGGTGGGGGCGCAGTGCAGGCTGATAGCCCCCACTTGTCCCTGACCCAGCTGGCTGGAGCCTCGCTGTCTTCTGATTAGCCCGGAGGGTTGGCTTTGAAATTGCAAGCAGTATCTTAGCCCATCCTTCCTCTTCCTGAGAGAAGAACCGACCCGTAGCCTCTGTGCCATCCTCATTCAGAGACTGAGCTCTAAGGTACCTGCAGGATGGCCATGCTGCCCACCCTTCCCCCCCCCCCAAGCAGGAAGCTTGGCTGTGTTAATCTCACCAGAGTAAAGAGGGCGAAGAAGGGATTAAGAAAGGGCTGGTGCCTGAGTCACCCCAGGCCGCTTCCAGGTCACATGTGCATCAACACTATGTGACATTTAGATGTCTCCGGCCGCCCCAAGCCGGATTATCTCTTCTCCCCAGCTTGGCTTCGCCGCCCGCCGCCGCATGTACTTGGAAGCTCTCCTGCATTCTCCTAGCCCGTCAGAAGAAAATAGATGCTGAGTGTTCGGTTGTGCATGAGGCATACAGGCTTCCTCTGCTCGGCCTGCCCGTGGAAACTGCAGAATCTTCTCCAGTGACCGGCCACCCCCAGGCTGTGGGAGTGAACACACACCCCCACCCGCATACCCTCTCACCCCACACACCCCCGTTCTTATTCTCTCAGTCTCTCCTCTCCTGTACACCACCGTCTTGATGCCCTCTTGTGCAAGAAGAAAGCTCTGACATTTGCAAGCAGATGTTCTTTGACTGTCCTTGTGCAGGGCAAGTCCTTTGACACAGGGCCACCTCTCTGACGTGGCTCTGGCCCCGCCTCTCTGCCACCCACCCCCTGTCTTCCCAGCTCTGTAATCAGGTCAAAGGCAGCAAGCCTCCAGAGGAGTGTGTTGTCCTAAAAACCGGATTCCCCGAACCACAGCCAGCACCTTCAGCTTATTTACAGGGATCAAGAGTTGGCAGAGAAGCATGATGTCTGCGGCCGGAGACTGCTCCCTAATCATCCTGCAGAGGAGACAGTGAGGTCACATGCGTGCCTGTCTAATCGTTGATGGGGGACATGTTTGATTGCAGAAAATGTGCTCGCTGGCCCACAGCTTAATTACTGAGCGTCTGAGTCAACAAAGCTTCCAGATGTAGGTCTTGGCTAATGGTGCAGCCGTTCAAGACCATTGCCTCCTTTCAGCCTCGAAGCGAAGGTCTGGGGGATGCAGGGGCTCATGCCGGTGCTGCTCTCCTTGACCTCTCGCTGCAAACCACCCGCTTCTTATGGCTTGCTTCCAGTCTGCCAGGCAGTCCTGATTATCCGGGGCCAAATGGACAGCGGAGCTGCCGAGCGGCCGAGTGGCAACACCTCTGGGGCAAGCATGCTCTCCCCAGAAATGAATGTCATGGTCATTTTGGTAGGTCTGCAGCCAGAGTCCAGTTACCTAGATGGGAAGGTTCCGGTCCAGAGCAACAAAGAGGGAGGTTCCTTTCCCGGGCCAGTAACGAGACCGTGTTAGGAAAAAAAGTCTGAGGAAATCAGCAAGCAATAGGCCAAACAGGGCCCAAGTATTGAGGCTGTGGGTGGCGGGCTCAGCTGTCTACCAGGATCTCCAGTTTGGAACCAGTGGGTCTCGTTAGAGGGTATCCCTACTGGCTAGTTCCTTCCTCTGCCTCCCCCACCCTCCCACCTGCGTGACTTGCCCTATTCCACCTCTCTCACCTCCACCGTCCTCATTGGAACCATGATCCTGGCGATCACCCAGCATTTGGAAGTTTTGCGGGGTGGGTTTTTGTGTGTGAGCATTTGCTTGTTCAAGATTTAAGAAGTCTTGGTCTATGTACTGTCATTCAGCACTAAAGACAGCTCGTGGTAGCTATTTGCTATCTCCCCTCCTGCAAATTTAAATCAAAGCAACATGTCATTTTAAAGAAGTTAGAATAGAGTTGGATTCACGCAGATGATCATAGAATGCTTAGCAAAAACCTGATTTCCCATACCAGACAGAAGTGTCCATGCCCAGATGGGTGTCCAGCCTTTGCGATGTCGCGATGTCTCCTTTGGCTTCTTTAAATATTTGTCCCTCCACTCTTACACTGCTAGTGGGACTGTAAACTGGTCCAGCCATTATGGAAAGCTGTGTGGAGGACCCTCAAACAACTGAAAATGGAACTACCATTCAACCCAGCAATCGCTCTTCTAGGACTCTATCCAAAGGATACCTCACTATGGGTACAAAGGGACACCTGTGCTCGGATGTTTACTGCAGCACTATTTATAATTGCAAGGACATGGAAACAACCCAAATGTCCCAAAACAGATGATTGGATGAAAAAGATGTGGTATATATATACACAATGGACTATTACTCATCAATTAAAAATGACAAATGTCATGATTTTATGACATGGATGGACCTAGAAGAAATCATATTAGTAGAAACAAGTCAGAAAGAAAAAGACAGAAACCAAATGGTTTCACTAATACATGGACAACCAAACGAAAGTACACAACTGGGGCGGGGGAGGGAAACAGCCGGAACAGCCAGGGAGGGGAGGCAGTGGGTGACCCCCGGAGATTACAATGATGCAAAAAATATATATATTATTCATATAATAAAAATTAATAAATATTTGTCCCTCCTTTTGAATGTGGAAAACTCAGCTGGGTGTGGAGGGTGAGGATAGCCTGAGTCCAAGAAGCTTTGTGTGTGGCCAGACCAGGAAGACACAATATAAAACAAAGCAAAACAAAGCTATAAATAAGCCTAAAGCCTTCCCTGGTTTTTGCCTCAAGCCTGCCATCAGCTGCAAAGCGATGCCACTTAAGCGATTGGGCAGATTGAAGGCTCATACGTTTCCGAAGACTTCTGAACAGAAATCCCTCCAGGTCCCTGTCTTGTCTAGTGCACCACAGACACTCGAGCAATATTAAGATGCAGGAATAGTTCCCAGAGCAGCCTAGAGTCCTGGCTACATCTAGAGACCATCAGCCCCCCTCACACTATGGCCACACCTCTCCCCATCACTGCGCTGGCTGAGGATCTGGGAATTCAAAGACTGGGGACTCCTTTTGCTTTAGGACTCATTTTCAGCCATCTGAAGCCCTGGGGGGCTGGGGGAAGGGGAACTCCTTTCCTGCTGCCTCTTGAATGTGTCCCCTCTGAACCTGGGGAGAACTGGTCATAAAAATGAGCCTTGTTACCTGTTTGTGTGCTCTCGCCGCTGAGTTATTTTGTACCAAACTCAAATGTTATGGGAGTTATTTGTCTCCTTTAATAAGCAAGCATAGAGGTGAAGGATATGAGGCCAAGTGCACCCCAGAATCTGAAAATGATTGCTTACTTGAAGTTGTTTTTCTTTCTCTGAAGAACACCTTTAGGTGACGGTGTGAGCCTGTAATCTTATTTACACCTGAATCCCTTTTATAATCAGCATATATATATATATAATCAGCATATACATATACATATGTATGTGTATATATGCGTGTATACATATATGTATATATACATATTTGCAGATACATGTGTGTATATATGCACATGCATGTGTATATGCTGATTGACATATACATGTATATTGACAGTGTGATTTGCCTTCAGTGCAGGATCACTTGCTTGGAGAAAAAAAATGAACTCAACATATGCGCTCTGAAGGTCTTGGTCCAGCAACGGACCAGCAGGTCAAATTCTCCTGCACCAGTTGCTCCGTGCCCAGTTGTTGACTGACTCCATGAGCTGACGTGAGGCTTATGACAATGTAGTCTCTCTTTCAGAAAAGCCCAGACATGTCATTAATGGTATGTGAAGCGAAGAACTGGCTGTGGGGTACAGGGATGCAGACATTCAGCGGCAGCTTAAAATCCCAAGAGAGCATCCATTACCAAATTAAATGCAGTGTCTATTTCAAGCTAGATTGCCAAGGATGGGATAACGCCACACGCTTTCAAAAGGAACCGGTTCTAATTGATCACCATCTAGTCCTTGAATCCAAATGAGGCCCACTCTCATCCCCCCTGAACTCTTCCTGTCTTGTCTTGGAAGGGAACCCCTGATTCCAAATCACTCGAAGAATGTGGGAGAGGGGGCTTCAGCAGATGTGCATTCGGATCAGTGCCACTTCTTCTATGGACCTAAGTGTAATGGGGGGCATCTGGTAGCTCCTCTAACTGCTCTAGTTAAAAATGAGGGATGTATTTGGGTAATTATCATCCTTCAAGCCCCCTGGGCCTAACTTTTAACACTATACTGTGTCATAGCTACTCGGGATACTTCTTTGGAAGCCAAGTTAATTACCTTCCGATCTGTGCTCTGGTAACGGCAAGCTCATAATAAATGAGTGATTGAGAAGATTCTTCAGGACCTGGCTTGTTCCACATGGCATGTGCGCCAAAGGGAGACGTTTTTCAAGTGTCCCACGCAGTCCTGAGACAGTGGGCCTTCTCCCTTCACTCTGCCTCTAGCATGTTTTGGGGGAGTCCCACACCCAGGAGGGAGCAAGGAGAGAGGAAGGGAAGGGGCACAGATTATCTGGGTGAGTGTGCTGTGTTCTTAGCACAAGCTGCCTGAAGGAGGCAGCCAGGTGCTGCTCGGAGCCCCCACCTCCCCCAGCAGAGTACTGAGAGCGGCGCCATTTCCAGCTCTGGCACTAAGAACTGGCGCGTGTACCCTGCGCCTAACTAGTCCAAACCTCTGCTGTACCTTGTCTCACCAAAGCTGCATAGTAGTTGGTTACAGACCTGTAAGATAAATAAGACTGTTTTGATGGGATATGTGAGCTTTGAAAGAGCCGTTTAGCATGCAATGTAAATTGTTTAAATCATAGCTTCATGAGCATCAACTGTCTTATATTAAATGTGTTACCCAATGAATGATAATATAGAACCTGTTAAAGCTCCTATACAGTGGTTTTGGGCTTCACAAGATAATAATACATATATATAGATTTAAAACCAAGAAAGCCATCGAATTCATCTAAAAGATTCTGGTCTGTATTGTGCGGCAAATTTGACATTGGGAGGCTGCATTACAATACCGAGGCAGGTTTTACAACATTAAGCCAGAATTTAGCTTCAAAGCTGAACATGGGTCACTTACAGATAAACAAAGGGAGCACAGGTAACTCCTGTAACCTACCTGACTACGGCTTGTGGAAACACCACCCTGTATTACCTAGACCTGACTCTGCAGACAGATGGCCAGGCTGGCATATCTTGCTCCAGTTGCTCTTCCCCACCCATATGTCTCCATTAACTTAGCCTCTATCACCAGGCTGAGCCACAATCCAGCAAGGCATCTGGGACTCACAAACCAGATGGACCCCCCCCCTTCAGGAAAACCTAAACTCATCAGGCACCCCCTGAATCTGCAGCACCACAGGTGTGTAGTGATGGCCCTGCCTTTGGAAACCAATGTCCACCAAACAGAAGAGCCAAGGACTGGTTCATGCTTGGGGGATTTAGAAGTTACTCTGATTTTCTTTTTGAATGACTGAAGCAAAGGTAAAGCTCACAGTGTTGGGTCCCTGTCTACCAGGTTGGCAACACACTTGCCTGTAAAATGGTGTGGTCTTGAGAACCTGATCCCACAAGCCTTCATGTTGTGAGGTTCCCAAGGGGACCCTCCCAGAGAGGCCTGGGTTATTCCTTTTGGTTTATGATACTGTTGGCCATTAATTAAGTTTCCTAGATGCTATCCATTTTAGTGACAGGGGACGTGTTTCTGCTATTGTTGGACAGCCAAGGTCTGGATCACCCTTCTCTTTTGTTCTGTGTTATTGTGTCTTGTGAGGAACTCTATTTCCATCTGGGTGGAGTGAATTTCTGAGCCTCTATGGAAGTAAAGTTCATGTACCATGAAGGCCCTTCTTGGAGGGAAAATACCAGTGATAGCCAGTTTCCCAGGCAATATTTAACTTGGCTAAATAGTTATAATCAACCATAGTTTCCCCCATGGCACCCAGTAATTCAGAGTGAAAAGCCTCTACTTGGGCAATGTGAGATTTGACTGATTTTTATATCTCATTTCTCTCTGTGTAAGGGAACATGTAGCTAGCCGAAGATGTGAAAATTAATTTAGCCAAGACTCACATTTCACATTTAGTCAGACATCTGTTTGAACTCATAAAAAGTTTATTGACATAATTTAGAAGGTGAAGAACTAAAATACATTCCAAATATTGACCAAAATAGTGTGGGAAGTAGCTTAGAGAAAATTCCACCAAAATCGTTGTTAGACATATTTGCCATTTCCCTCTCCGTACAATCATATCCCTCCTCCATCGCACACCTTCCAAATGAATTCTTGAGCTGATTTGCTCTGCAAGGTGCAAAACACTAAGATCAATGAGAGTAAGAAATGCAATCAACTAGAAGGAAGAGATATAAATGTACAAACAGAACTTTCTGCTAGTCTCGGGCGTTCAGCTTTCAATAGGTTCATAATCTTCATACAAATATATAAAAAATTTTAGTGAGCAATTTTCATTTGAATCCATTCTTTTCCTCTTCAATTCTTCACACCAAGCCTGCAAAAGATAAACCAACGGGATCATTAGTTTTGATTTCATGAGATATTTTTAGGGGCAGTTTGCAAATCAATATGGTAGGTACAAGGCAGTTTGACAGGGAAACTTCTCTGTAATCCATGAAGGTGAGGTGGGCAATGAGTAGAAGGTGCAACCATCAACTTTGGCTCCAGTGATTTGAAATAATTCTGAACTAAATTAAGATGGCTTCCTTCCAAGGGATTAGAGTTGAATGCTAACCTTACGATTTATGACTTGCAAGACCTTTGGTAAATTTGCATTCATGGCTCCAGTTCCCTCCCCGTCTAGATCCATCCCCACTGCCATGGATCTTTTCAGATTCCTGCCAATGTGGGTGGCATATACTTTCTCCTGCCTGGGTTTGGCCACATGATTGGCTACATGCAAAAGAATGATGCAAAAGTGATGGCATGTGGGTTCTGAGCCTAAGCCTCGGTTTCCAAGGCTATCACATGTGTTTACTCCCTTGCACCTCTGCCGTTGCCATAGGCAGAGATTACCCAGGTTTGCCTACTGAGTACAAGAGAAGCACAAGAAACACACAGGGCAGAACCAGCAGCTAACCAGCCTCATTGAAGCCCCCTCTTCAATGCCTACATTGAACTGAGGCCAATGTAGGCAGTGAGCCCAGCCTAGATCAGCAGAGCCCGAAGAGGAAACGATTTTGCTTCAAGGCACCGGCTTTGGGGGTGTTTGTTACACAGCGGTAGCCATTTCTTTCAAAAGGTCTTATAAAGCAGGGATCACTGAACATTATTTACACGCTTTTTCCACCCATCATTCTTTGGTGGTATTTCCGGTGTGTTAAGTGAATGAACTGAAGCTTTTCTGAGGCTAGAATACTCGCATTTTTTTCTTACTACCAATGGCTGAAGAAAGGAAAGTCCCCAGACAAGGGTGCCCTGCCCGCTTGTTGCGCAGTTACTACAGCCAGACTCTCTCCTTATCCCTCTAGAGCCAAGTGCCACTTCCTTGGCCTCCTCTACCACAGAGTTCTGGGGACAAAGTCTCTTTTGGCCAGAGGGAGCCCTGAGGCCCAGTTCTGGTCCAGGGACCTGGATAATTCTGCAGCAGAGGCGTCCTTGAAAGTGTCACTTCCCTGTGTTTTCCTTTCTGCTACCAAGCCCATGATGCCAGGGCCCATCTCCAGCCTCGCTGTCCCAGCCTCATTGTTGACAGAAACATGTAGAGGTTAGAAAAGTCCTGTGAGTTCCTTCAAGTCACACCAGTGGTAAACAAAAAAGCTGGGGTTTCAGCCCACGTGTCCAGACTATGGGGCACCTTCCACTCAGTAACAGGGAAGGTTGGGATGGTTTTTGAACCAGAGAGAAGGGTAGGAAGGCCTTGGTGATGGCAAAACTGGGAATGTCAACAGCAGTCAGCATAGACTGGAATATTTCTCTAGCGTTAAAAGAGAAAAAAACCTCAACTTTCAACCTGTAGCCGTCACAGGGAGAGCAGGATACCACTCCCTTGCCACAACGGAATTTCCAGGCAAAGAGGGTTTTGCTGACCAGCAACTGCCCAGTCGCATCCCAGCCTGCCAGTCCCACCCACTCTGTGACCGCACGCCCTCCCGCACCCAGCTCTGTGAGTTTCCCAGACTTAGCTGCTCCTGCCACATGCCAACAGCCTTCAGGCCTCTCCCTCTGATGACGCTGGACTAAAGTCTTCCCACCCCACCCTGCTGCTCCCCGAAACAGGCTGCCCTGTGAGTTTGCCTGTTGGCATCTTCTTCCTCCTCTCCCGTCTCACCCACTTTAGCTGTCCCATGTCCAGGCTGTCTGTGACCTTGGGAAGGGAGCGGACTATCCCATCCACTTTCACAGCCCGCCACCTATCCCTGCCCCTGACACACAGCAGAGGCCTGCGATGGATGACCTGGGCCCCGGTGGAAGTGGGAGCAGGACAAGAAGGGGAGCTGAAGTTGCAGGCAGTTCGAGGCAGGAGAAGTGAGCGAGGGGCCCGGGAGTGCTGACTTGATGTGCCGTGTCTCCCCAGGTGGCCAGACCTGCCCTGAGCCCCGCCAGAACCCCGCCCTGGTCATGAACTGCCGTGGTCCCTGTCAGGGTGACATACAGCCAGTCTCGCTGGCTAAACGAGCGGCCCGTGACAAGCTGACCTTGAAGCTGAGACATTCCTTGGGCTTCTCAGAACAGCAGGAAAGGGGTGATGATTCATAGCAAATTGTCACTGAAGCCTGTTCCATGAGGTGTGATTTGTCTCCGAGAAGAGTCCGGGCTCAGATGCACCATCTGCAGCCCACATTCTGTGCCGGGTTTGCTGTGGATTTGGGCCGCACAGCGCCATCCCTGGTGAAATTGGGGCCATGCCGAGAACTAGGGCTGAGCCATTGGCAATGACCTTCGGTGACTGCAAGTTTCACAAGCCCCTTCATGACGGGCTTACCTGTGGACCTCTCTGACTTCGGCATGCTTTGGAAACACAAGGAAACCTTATCCACTTCGCTCACACCGTTGCTGATGTGGCCGCTTGTTTAGGAAAATAAAAGCGTGGGATTCTTTATGCAGCACTAACCCTAGGAGACTGCACGCTCCCCCTCTACTCACTGCACCGATGAGCCAAGGGGAGCTTGGGAAACTGAAGACCAGGTAGAAGACGGGAGATTGGGCAGTGCCATTGGCCTGCGCTTCATGTGGAGGTAGAGAAACAGCTGGTGGTGATAGTGTGGGTTTTGAGCACCTACTGTGTGCCAGACACACCACCCCTGACTTTATTTATTACCTCATTCAAACTACAGAGTGAATCTCAGCTGCCAGGCAGGAGGCCACACACACAGACCAGAGGAGCCTCTGCAGTAGTGTTCCTGCCCCAACGTCCCCTCTTGGGTGTGACTAAAATCCAAGAAGGTCCAGCAACACAGGGCACTGCTGATGGCCAAGGTCACAAGTGCCAAGCCCCCTGACGGCCATTGTCCATCCTCGGTCTTGTAGGACTCCTTGTGTTCTCAGGATGCTGACATGGATTCTTTTCTGTTTTGGGGGGGGTGTTTTATTGAAGTACCATCCATTGACAACACTATATAGGGTTCAGGGGCGCAGGCTTGTACCTCTTCAGATGTCTGTCATCACATCATGACCACCACCAAGGTTCCCAAGTACTGCACCACTGTCTACTAGGCCCTCTCCCTGCTTTGCCTCTGCCCTCCCCCTCCGGTAGCCTCAACTGTAGTCAGACATCTAGGGTTTGTTCTGTCTGACCCTTTATTTTGTTTCTCTGGGGTCCACATAGAGGTAGAAACCATCCAGTACAGGTCTTTCTCCTTCTGACTTAGTTCTCTTAGCATCATCCCCTCCAGTTCTGTCCTCGTTGTCAGAATCCCCGGGTGTTCCCAGAATTGAGGAAGCCAAGAATCTGGGACAGATTTAGTTTTAGAAACAGGAACAGTTTTTGAAACAGGAACAATAGTAAAGGACCCAGAGCTAAAACTACCCAGGAGGTAAAGTACACTTGTTTGTGTGGTTGTTGGAATGCAAGTATGTTGGGTGGGACCTAGGCCACATGGCTTTGATGCCTAGACAGCAGCTGTCAGCTCTTCTCCTGTGTCCTGTGGTCCTGCGTTTTGAGAACTAAGGGGAACTGGAGGCATCCTGCCCAAAAGTCTCTCTGAGCTACACGCTTTTTTTTTTTTAACCCAAATCAAAAAAGACACTTTTAGCGCCCACCTTCTGGCTTACATGTGGCACAGGGGTGAGACACCAAGCAGCTCCCTTGTGCCATCCCAAGTCCAGGCTGCGGAGCATGTGATGTTTACACTCTCCGTCACCCATTTATAGCTGTGTTACTCATAGTCGCCACAGCCCCACAGGCCTCATTTAGGAAATGGAGTCTGTTCAACGCTCCCTGCATTCGCTCCTTTAACCAGACGCTCGGAGGTGGTGCTGTGATTGCCTCCCCCGTATGGTACTAAATCACAGAACCATAAACACAGCAACACTCAAAAGTAGTCGAGAGAAAGGCGGCGTCTCACCTTTCCTCCAGTTCCACATGCCATGGCTGACGAGCGTTCACAGCAAACTGGTTAGAGCTTTGGAGTTTGTTAGAAGGCATCAAAAAATAAGAGAAAAAAAAAACCCCTGGCCTTTATGGCATCCTCTGGAATTTATGAAACCTGTTCACACACGACATGCCACGTAACTATGACCACAGGGAGAGGAAGACGGTACCACTACACCCACGGCTCCTACACTGCCACGGGTACGTCAGGAACACAGGAAGTGGGGACCACGCAGGAGACCCAGACCTGGAACTCGCTCCTTCTCCCCAGTCAACACTGAGTAAATGAGTTTTAAAAACTCTAAGAAAGAAAACTTTAAAGCTTTCTTTCCGAAACGATGACACTTCCACCCAGATTGACTTTTTTGCATCACCACACCTTTGGTGGTTAAAGTGAAGTCCGAGATGCTTCCAGCAATAATTAGGAAAGTAAGAGAGACGAAAACGGCACAAGGATCAGAGGTTTTTGAACACTGCTGCACCTGAAATGGAGATTCATGAAGTGGTAGTGGGGATGTGGAGAATCTGAGTGACCTTCAGGAAAAGGCAAACTGCAAAGCTGGGCCAAATATGGTCAAAGGGTTTTTGTTTTTTCTTCCTAATTTTTACAAATTTTCTTTATGTGCTTGTAATAGAAATAGTTCATTGAAAGTAAAATTGTAGAATGCCAATAAGCCTGCATGTTATGGGAAAAGTAAATATTTAGGAATGAGTGAATATTAAAATTAACAATTGGTGGGAAATCTCAGAAAGTGACGAGTTTGAGGCTGTGAACAGCATGATTTGTCATGTTGATACCATGATTCCCTGGAGGGGAGCATATCAGCAGAAATAAGTCAGGAAGAAAAAGACAAAAACCAAATGGTCTCACCTGTAGTTGGGATATAGGAACAGCAAACAAAAGGCCAAGAAAAAGTCAAAATAAGCTGACAATGGAACTGGGGCAAGCACCTAGGGAGGGGCTGGGAGGAGAGAGAAATGGGGGAGGGAAGAGCACAGGAAGATCAAGAGGAAGTTTCAAGGGTGATAAGGATTGTGGTTTTTTTTTTAATCCTGCTGCTTTGAGAGTGTGTTATACTGGCTGTTAAGGCGTGGAGGGGGGCTGGCCGTTAGGACAACACTGAAATGGTTTGGGGATGTGATGGTGCAGAAAGGGCCCTGGCCTGACACCACTCTCCATCCCAGGAGCACAGACCTCCAGTTCCTAAAGTGAAACTTCACCGGAAAAACAGGGATCCAAGACTCTGCTAATAAAGCAGAGCTCAGTAACTCCCAGGGCAGATGGAGTGGTCAGGCTGCTCTCTTAGGAGAGCTTGAAGAGCTTCTAGCGCTCTCTAGAAGTGAAGTGAATTGCCTAAGGGGAGCGAGGATGATAAAGAGGTCAAGAAGGGAGCATAATGGACTAAGGTGGTGAATGAAGGGTGAGCTGGTGGGGGGTGCACTACAGCGGCAACACCTGAGGGCATAGTCAAATATTACTTCCATTAAAAGTAAACAAATCAATTAAGCAAAAAGAGGATTGTTAGCCAAGAGGTTCTTGGAGTTTCCAAAGATGGTGAAACCCTCCTATGTTGTTTAGGCCTGAGCCACGTGTCTAAAGACTATGGTTCTGACCAGAAATACCCAGCATCCTCTCCTCTGGCAGCCAGGAGTTCCAGGATAACCAAAAAATAATTTGGGGACATAAAATTGGCAGAATCTACAAACTAAACATAGGCCTGTCTGTCTCCAGTAAGGTACCCCAGGCTGCACACTGTCCTCGAGATTACCCTGGTGCTACTGGACATTCATGTTCAGTAATAGTGATGGTAGTGAGTGGGCTCAAACAGCGTTCAGATAAAAACCTGGCTGTTGATGGACCAACAGGCAAAGATCTAACTAGAAAGCCTTATAATCTTGTAAAATAGGAAAACTGTTGCCAAAGATGAATGGAACTCAAATTATAGTATTTCTTCTCATTTTAGAAATGAGGAAATTTTAATCCCAAGGGGGTTGAATCACTTGTCTGAGGTCACATGGCTAGTTAATGGCTGCTCAGGGGTTGAAAGCTTGAGTGGAGTGCTTTTCCCTGTGCTAAGCTCTTTCAAAACCTGTATAAGATGGGAATAAGTAAGCTGTATGTATCGACAGGATATGAACCACCGATATCTAGATACATGTGTATAATGCAGCAATAATGTGACTTAACAGGCATACTTGCACTTGTTCTGACAAATACCACAATTTCATCAACATTGCCTTCTCAAAACTCAGCAGGGTTTCTTTATAATATGTTTGGTGGAGTAAAATGCACCGTTCTTAAGTGGACACTTCAATGGACTTGTCACATGTGTAGATACCACAGATGACTTTTATTTGCACCTGGATCTTAAATACTACCAGTGAGTCCTCAAGGTTTTGCATATTTTGAGAAATATCCCAGAGACAATAAAACCAGTTTTACTTTTAAAATATGGGAGGGGAGAAAAGAGGGAAAACTTTCCATGGTTGGTTAAGTTAGGAAATACTGGGCTAGGCAAAGATAAATTATTATTTTTAGTTTTAGGGGTCCTAGGAGCTTAACCTCTACAAGAATACTGTGTGTGTCAGACCTACGGACAATGCTGGTAGATCTTCACTGATCATTCACTATATCACAAATAGTATCCGGTGACTACACCAGAGTTTATGTCACCAGAACCCTAGTGTTGCACTCCTAGATGCTTAATCCATTTTGCTTTCATAAATGAGCACAACTTTTTCCACCAGAACATTCTCTTTAGGATAGACTTATAGCCTATGTAGTCCTAAGTGGGCTGAGGGAAAGTCACAGTGACTGCAACATTCTCCATTCCCTGAGCCCCATACCCCCCTAGTGGTGTGTTTGCCAGTCCGGAGCCACTCAGTATCTGCTGAGGACAGGAGCAGGTATTTGTTCCACGACCCTTTTCCCAAGGGTCTTCGAGACTTTTCTAAGAGCAGAGGCGTAACTATTCCATTGCACATTGCTTTGACTACAAATGAGGCTGCACATTTTCTTGTGTTTCTTTACTAATTACACATCCACTTTTGAGACATGTGAGTTTGTTTCCTTTATTTATCTACAAAGGTGTTAGGATTTTGCTTCCCAGTTTGCACAAGCTCTTTATGTAATTGTACATTTCACGCAAAACAATTTTCTTGATATTGTTATTTAATATTTGGGTTTTTTTTTAATACTGAGGTGTGGTTTAAATTAGCAAAACC
Organism: Uropsilus gracilis; assembly: GCA_004024945.1. Classification (NCBI taxonomy): domain Eukaryota; kingdom Metazoa; phylum Chordata; class Mammalia; order Eulipotyphla; family Talpidae; genus Uropsilus; species Uropsilus gracilis. The sequence goes on from PVHY01014284.1 coordinate 29,975, forward strand.
ATGAGGAGTGATTTTAATGGCTCTTTTAATGGTTTTCTTTCAAAAACTATCTGCAGAAGCTTAATCAGTGACTTCATTTTTACCCCCCAGGTCATTCCATAAAAGTTGTATCTGCCAAATCCTACCCTTTGAGACCATCATCAAAGGTACTTAGTCTTATATTAATAGTGATATGAGTCAAAAAAGGATGCTCACAATATCTGTTTGGATAGGTGGGGTCTTGTTTATAGGCTGCTGTAAGTCATTCAAAGATGTGAGGAGGGGGGGGTTCATTTCTGCCTTCCAGAACTCAAATTTGGCCGCACATAAGAATCACCTGGGAGATATTACAATCCCAAGAGTCAGGCTGCCCCAGAATGGTGATATCTATCTCTGGGGGGACATGATTGCTACTGTTTAAAGCTCCCTAAGTTTTGGTGGGTAGCCAAGGTTGAGAACCACTGGCCTAGAAGTGCTTCTAAGACTTAATGTCTGGATGACACACCTAGATCCCTAGGTGTGTTAAACTGTTAAAGGTGTTAAACTAGGTGTTAAACTGACATGGGGGGCTGGGGTAGGGCCTAAGGTCATGCATTTCTAGCAAACCCGCCCCCCAAAGAGTGCTGTTGCTTATAGTGAGTGGCCTACACTTTCAGAGTCAGGATCTAAAGCAAGAGTTCTCCAAGAGGGCTGGCTATTGTGCCTTCCACCCCAGGAGGAGGGACTGACTGCCACTGGCATCTGGTGGGTGCAGACCAGGGATGCTCGGTGCACCCCAAAATGCCCAGAACAGCTACCACCCCAAAGAGTTATCCAGTCCAAATATCAGTAGTGCTGAGTTAGACAGTCTGTGAAGCAAAATGACCTGAGCTGGGGCAGCTGTGTGCCTGGTGTGATGAGGGGCCCCTTTGGGAAGCATTTGTGATAAAACACATGAAAGATTTAATGATCATCTTTAATAAGATGAAGAGCCCATTCTGGGAAACAGGGTTTTCCATGCTAAATTGGCTCTATCTCTATCACAAAGTCAAAGGACCACTTGTACTCTGTCTTTGCAATGGTATCAAACCACATTTTCTTCCTACCCTAAATGTTTGAACTGACCTTTTGGAACCTCTTTAAGCAACTATGAAATCAAACTTTGGCATGTGCTTGCAGTCAGCTCACTAGAGAAGTTGCTGCAACGCTCTCTGCCTGCCAGCCTTCAAGTCGCTTTCCAGGTGGGACGTGTCTACACAGTCAACTCGTGTTTACTGAGTGCTGACTGTGGAGCCATCTTAAGCGCAGGCTGTGCCTTCAGATCCCAGATCCCAGCCCTCCCACTTCCTAACTGCGCATCACACTGGGCAAGTGTTCTTCTAAATTACAAGAAACTCTGTCTCGAGCTCCTGGGATTGTTGTACAACTCGTTTAAGTCGGACAGATGCCATCTTATCTCTCACTGCCACGCTGAGACTTCTGGGTGAAAACTAAACAGCCTGACTAAAACACACCCAAGAGCCACTGCTTGTTCAGGGACCCATGTAGGGTAAATGAGTTATCAGGGTTTTTCACACCCTTTTTCCATTATCCTCTATGACCAGCATCTGTGGTATTACACCCTCCCCATGATTATACACACCTGGCCCAATGGGTGCACGTAGGCGTGAGTGTGCACCCCTGGACCTAGAAGGGAGGGATAACAGAGCATTGTCATGGGGTCAGGAAGGAGAGAGGATGCTGAAGAGAGAATGTCAGAGAGAGAGAGTTCAGAGAACAAGTGTAAAAATTCGTGTGATGCTGCCTCATCTGCCTCCCAACACAATTCCTCTGGCCTGGCCTGCCTGCCTGTACAACAACCAGAACAGGATCCTGTTCCCGAATAAAAGCTTTCCTGACTACATTACAGCCTGATTCTTCCTCGGGTCGATATTATGAGGCTAACAATAAGGCACCTAACAGCGTGTGTCCCACATAGTAAGAGCTTAATACACGGACACCATTTTTCCTTATTACTCCAAGACAAAGAGCCACATAATAATTACATTGCACACATCCCCTCCAGACAAGAGCCAGTCTTTGGCATCTTGGCTTCAGGCTCTTTCTGGGGCTGATGTTTGGGGGAGATCTAAGTGGGTGGAGAGAACTGAAAGGAGTAGTTTGAGTCTAAATGACAGGGGAAAAGGGGATGAAGCAATCAGTGAATAACTGGACTTGGGGAAAGAATGAAGGGAGATTTGGGGGAAGAAGTTGCTAGGATGAAGGAATTTTGGGTTGATGATGGATCAGGAGACTTTTTAAATAGCTTTTCTATGTGTTAGACAATGAAATCTGCCTTAGGCAGAGCTTTGCGTTCTTTTTGGAGGCTACTGTTGACAGTTTGGTGTTTCTGATAGAGGCAGCTGTGTACTCAAATGTACTTAAATGGTCCTGATGGCAGAAACCAGAAGTCTGGTTTTACTTTGCTTACATTATCCACCTGAAATTGTATGAGTCAGGTTATCCCCCTTCAGGGAGCTGACCTTCTAGAAGGAATGGCAGGCAAGGAAATAAGTAATGGCCATGCCTCCTGCCCCCATGTTGTTGTTGGCTGCTGCTTTGATGGAACAAACACAGAAAGCAGCCACCTGAGTGTCAGGTAGGAGTTAAAGACAAAGCCTGAGCAAGAATATTCTGAGCTTGTGTGAAGGCCTAGCATTGATGTAGCGCCTCTGCGAACTGGGAGCAGTTCACTAGCACTGGTACAAGGAAGGCAAGGTGGGGAAAAATAACTGGTGAGCCTGAGCCCATGACTGCAGTCCCCAAGGCAACCGGAGGGCCACTGAGGGATGTTCACTAGGGCAGTGACATTATCACTTGCGCATTTTTTTTCCTTTGTGGAAAGATCTGTTGACCGCGGGGTGTTGGCAAGTAAAAGCAAGTGAGAAAAGGTTTTGAAGAGGGATGTGCACTGGCTGTTCATGCTCTAGTTGTTCAGGTCACCTGTGTGGCAGCAAAGAGAATAGCAAGTGAGTAGCATTTGCAAACCTCTTTCCAGGTGAAGCCAGGGGTCCACTATTCCAGAAAAGTCAGCGCACTTGTCCAGGGGTTCTTGCCTAAAGGCCGAGCAAGGAGGCCCTTCCCCTTTACCAAAGGCTCAGGGGCATCTCACTGAAAGAGTTCCACTCCAGATCCCCGGCTTCCATCAAGGGCTGAGGAAAATCCCACGGGTCTCACAAGCATTACTTGGACAATAAAATATGAGCGAAATCCTAAGTGACCACCAACTGCTGGCTGGCAGTGGGAACTCATACTGAGTTCTCACCTGTCAATTTGAAGTATCTTGTGAGCTAGGCAGAGTCTGGGCTTACATAAAGTAGAAATGGACAGTCCCTCCAAGCCCAAGGCTTAATTTATTGAACAAGAGAAGTAAGCCTTGGGAAGAGGAGAAATTTGTTCCTAATGATGTGCCTATGAACAGACTCCTGCTATAAATGGAACTCAGGAGAGAAGGTAACTTGTCAGAGGGCAAAAGAGTAGGCCCATTAGATGAAACAGGTCTGCAGGGAGACAGTCACTATGTCTCCTGACTAGGTATGTTGATCGGAGATGACAGGACCTGTTGTTTCTCAAGCCACTAAAAAGTGAGTGAGCATAAGCAAGAGGTTTCTTCCTCCTTGCTTGCCTAGAAGATGACGCTTTCAAAGAGGATCCTAAAAGTAAAGAACTGTTAATATTTTCACAGTTTGAGTTCTGTGCTTAAAGGTCTGTGTGTGGGTGTCTGTGAGGGGTGTTTGTGTGTGTTTTCAGAGACAAAAATTTTTACAGGAAAAAAAAATGCCTGCGCTTCTCCTGGGAGCATCCCTGTGGCTAGGTGGGCCTTTCATCTGGGATTAATGAAACACCAACTGTTAAGAAGGGTCCCTTCAGTGGCTGGATTCTTGCTGGCACTCTCTGCTTCCCTAATGTTTTTGTTTGCACCCTCAGAAGTCAAAAGGGAGAGCAAGAAAACAATCCCAGTGTGGGAACAAGGAGAGGAGAGGGTGCGGTGTGCAGAAACTCCAGTTATTCCACCAACACTGGAGTTTCCGTTCACGTCTGGATTTGTCATCTGTCGAAGATTCTGCTTTCTTCTCCCTCCTTTTGGAGCGCCTGCTCCCTGATGACTCAAGGAAGCGAAGAAAAACCTTCCCCGTTGCTTGGAGTGTGCAATCACGTACACGTGTCAGATTAGCAAACGATCAGGGAAACTGGCTTCACGTTTGCAAATCATCTTTCTAATCGCCCCAAAGACAAACAATATTTGGTGGTTTAAACAAATGCCAGAAATTGTGGGTTGCGAGGATCAGTAGGGCTGAAAGAGAAACGAAGGGTGAAATGCGAGGCTGCGTGACTTCGGGCGAACCTCACTTTTCTGATGGGGCAGTTCTATCCCCTGTGAAAAGCCAGTGGCCACTGTGGTAGGCCACTTCCCAGACCGCTCTGTGGGGCTGTCCTTTGGCATTTAGGCCCTCGTGAGCTCCCTGCCACCAATGAGTAGGGCTAACCTGCATGATCAAGAGCTTATTATGAAAAGGGCAGAGTGTGTCTTCCTAGTTAGGTCTTAAAAGCCATTGAGGCTTCTGCCTTGCTCTCTTTTGAGTCAGCGGCTGGGGGGGAAGTCAGCTGCCACCCGGAGACACAGCCTTCGACGCACTATTATAAGCATTAGTAGCTGTTGCTTCACTGATGCCTCAGATATGAATTTCAGCAGGGAAATCCGACCAAATGGCTAACGTACCTCGGAGACTGGCTAGAAAACTGCGGGCCAGGCATTGGGATAGCTCAGGAGTTTTGAAATTCCGACCTCAGCAACCTGGACTGGTGCCTCTTAAGTCAGTGGTTCTCAGCAGCAACAGTCTCTGGGAACTTTTCAGAAATGCAGAGTCTCAGGTCCACTCGACCTAAGGAATCAGAAACTCTGAGCATGATGCCCAGCAATCTAAGTTTCAGCAAGGTCTCCAGCTGGTTGTGATACCAGTGAATGTTCGAGAACCCTTCCTCTAGCCGCTGTTAATCTGGCACGGCCCACAAGATGCTGTCCTTGGTGCTGCCGTGTCCCCGCTCTCCGCGGGGTCTCAGCTAAAGAGAGGCCTGTGTTTGCTTCCCCAACGGGCAGGTGGGAGCTGCAAAGCCACCCTGGAGGAATAACTACACGACTGGCTGTTAGAATGCGGCCTCGAAATGATCTCAGTGGGTTGAAAATACCAGCCAAAATTCACAATTATTTTGCTGTTTTTTACCGATAGCTTTATTTTTACCTCACATGAGTTTCTAACTCAAAGTTCTTGGCAATTTAATCCCACATGGGCAGTGACGTTACAGTGACGTGGGTATCCAGGCACCGGTTTCCCAGTGGGTACCAGATACGAGACCATGCGGTGGCAGCAGGATGATGTGCTTCCAGAAGCAAAGCCCCCACCACCCTGCCCTGTTATCTCCCGGGATCACATAATGTTACCACCTACTGAGAAAAGATGCCACCCAGGAGGGAAAAATGAGTCTGAAGTAGGTTACAAAGGGTTGGCAGTGGGATGGTGAGGACAGTCTGGATCATTCTAATGTGGTTGCATTTGCCATCTGGGTTGGTCTCCAAGCATCATCAGCTGTTTTGTCTTTTTTGGGCATGGTGGTCCCTGCCAGTCAGGGGCTCTGAGGCCAGCTGGGTTGTAGTACAGCCGGCCCCTGGCAGTGCAACCAGCACTATAATTGGCTGATAATTGGATTGGATTTAGCTCAGAATGCCTCCCAGGCTCTCTCTCTCTCCCCTGACTGATAACCAGCGGTAAACTTCATGCATGATTCTGCGGAGAGCCCAGGTCACCATTTCTTCACTGCTGGAGATGATGGAGGTCGTTCCAGAAGAGTTGACCTTTAGGGTGACCATTTGGGAGCATCTTGAAGTGAACTTTTCACCAGAACCAGAAAGACCTCTGGGTCTTTCTGAAGTGAAGACATTTCAACTTGAATTTCAAATTGTGTATCAAATCTGTGTATGTGTATGTGTGTGTGTTTATCTGTGTATAAGGGTAGAGTGTTATTTTTTAGAATTAAACAGCAGAAACAGTAGAGGTGAAAATTGAGAGAGCACCTTTCCTTGAAAATAGATCTATAAATGAATCCTGGCTGCCTTCCTCGTCAGTAAAAGAAGTCCTTTGCAGTAGAGCGAAGTCATTAGTCGCTCCCTTCAGCCCCTGACACAGGTGGTGACTAACTCCCCCCCTGGCGCCTACAGACTGTGTAGTGATGCGCTTTTCTAATAAAAGTAATCACACCCACTTTCTACAAATGGACCTAACCAGCCTAAATTAAAACTCAGTCTTCAAATGAACTTTCTCTCGACAGAGATGACAATTCATTGCACAGCTTCCCATCCTGCGTGAAGTCGGAAATCAATAAGAATGAACCACAAATTCAGTTCCTGCCCTACGTGCCTCAGGGATGTTTGAGCATTCGGAGAGAAAAGGACATGGAAGTGCTTTGATTCTTAAAATCAACTGCATCAGCTTGTTTGGGGGCTTTGTTTTATTGCTACTACGAACCTCTAGTTAAATGATGTGATTTCACTTTTGCCATAAAACTGTGAATAAAACAAGCTAACAACCAAATTAAAGTATACAACTTGGAGGGAGGGGGATGAGTGGGAGCAGTTAGAGAGGGGAGGTGAACCCCAGGGAATACAAAGATGTGAAATATATATATATTATTTAAATTAAAAATAAAATAAAACTATGAATAAACCTTTGTGCCCCCCCCATTGCCTGGCTCATGATGCTCCCTTTGCTGGCCATGTTCCAAAGTCTCCAAGCTGCCATGTTAGCTGATACCTGAGTTTATTCACCACTGCCTACCTGTTTCATTCCTATCATCACCAAGTAATCTTTGCTTCATTAGCAAATCAAACAACATCAGAAAGGGAGAAAACACCCTGAGAGGGAAGAACTAGCTGGAAATGAGCTGTGAAAGGGGCATAAGCCCAGATAGACTGTCACAGAGGAGATACCAGGGCATTTCTGCATGTTTCGAACCATCCAGACCTTGTTTTAATTCTGGAGAGCCTCTACGAGTACATCAGCTGTGTAAGAAAGCTCCCTAAAAAGACGACATGCCTCTTCTGGACCATCAAGTCCAAGCGAAAGACTCAGTAAAATGGTGTCTGAAATGCATTGTTTCACTTGCCCTTGATCGTAGGGGAATGACAGCTCGACTATCCAAATATTTCTTAAATTGATTTTCTTCAGAGAGCAATCAGAAATTACAAGTGCTGCGTCTCCTAGTCAAACATGGCGGCGGGCGTGGGGGGACGCCTTGATGTCTTCAAAACAAAATGAAAGTGTTCAAGGGAAATGTTTGTAATTTTGCTGGCTCCAGACAAGGGCTTTGGAAGCAGAAGCTGCTGCACGTTTTGAAAAATGGAACTGCAATGCCTCCTCCAGGACAAAGAGGACAGTTGCAGGATAGAAACCATCTCACCAGCCGGCTGGACTAATTCAAGGTGGGTGGCGTGGCGACTGAGAGAGTCATCTCCAGAGGCTGTCTAGGGCGCCTGTGCGCGCCTGTTGGTCATGGACAGTCATGGGTTTTGGGTTTTCAGCAAACTTTTTTATGCTCCCTGGAAAAATCCGCAGAGCTACTCTTTGAACGGGTATCTCATTTAAATACCAAGCAAGCAAGTCTCACTCTTGGAAGAAAGAGGCAGAGACACACGCCGAGGCGCGTGTGGGGATAGCAAAAGGAATGAAGACATCCTGGAGGCCACGTGTACCCAGTATGTCATGTGAGTCAACTCACTGTCGCTGTGGTTCCCTCTCAGGCTTGGCATTATCATTCCTACTTCAACGTGTGGCTCACTGTGAGTGGGAACTTGCCAAGGCCAGAGAACCGCTGCAAGCGAGGCCCAGGCGTGTGCCACTCCATCTAGCCCATCTCATGTCCAGTGCCTTAAATTAAATTCCTCCCGTTGGGAGTGTGTTATCATTCATCACAGCCCCTGTGGGGCTGAGACTCTTCTACACACGAGGAGATGCGGCGTTTCTCCTCCTGGCACTATTGTCATTCTCGTGGGAAGCTGGCCTGCACATGCATGTGTTTCACCGTGTCCCTGGCCTCTACCCACTAGATGCCAGTAGTACTTCCTCCCCCTGAGGTGCGACAGCCATGGTCTCAGTGTTGCCAAGCGTCCCTTAGAGTGGGAGCAAAATTGTCCCCGTGAGGTAGGCGGATTTCTCCTTTTTCAGAACAGCCCAAAGGAGCAGCACAGAGCATGAGCCTTGGTGCCGGTCACCTCGCCAGTATGCGCTCTTCACCCTGCTCGGAAGAGCTATTTCCCGGGGTCCTATGTGGAATCTTCCTTTGCTGCCTGGTTTTGTTTCCTCTCCGTTCTTGCTGCAGCTATATTCTATGCTATCTCCTCTCACATTCTCACCCCCTGCACCGTGAGCCCTCGAGGGACTTGAACTTCCTGCTCAGGGTAGCAGCTTCTGGTACACAGTAGGTGCACAGATGTTCACCTACTAAATCCTACTAAATGAGTGGACTTAGTCCTGTACCTTCATGCTTCCCATTGAAATGTACAGCTCACGCTGTTAACTTGCACTACAAAGAAAAAGGTTCATTCAGTCATGGTAAATTCCAAAGCCCAAGTACAAAATGATTAAGAAATGAAGATTAAGGCCGGGTATTGGTGGCGCATGCCTGTAAGCGGCAGCCTAGGAAGCCGCGGCCAGGGCCAGGGATCACGGTTCGAGTCCTGCTGGGGGCACATAGCAAGACCTAGTCCCCAAAAAATAGCTGGGCATGGTGGCATGCGCCTGTAATCCCAGCTACCTGGGAAGCTGAGGCTGGGGATTGCTTGAGTCCATGGTACCCCGGGCAATGTGAGCCTGCGGTCCCACAGGCAAAAATAGTGAGATCAAAAAAAAAAAAAAAAAGAAG
>PVHY01014285.1:0-10544 GCA_004024945.1 Uropsilus gracilis
TATATATATATATATATATATATATATATATATATATATATATATATATATATATATTCAGTCTTCCTGGCACAGAGTTCTAAAATGATTGCAACTTCCTCGGTGCTAAGAGCCTGAGAGCAATTCTTGTTATAATATTTGGTCTTTTTTCCTGGTGCATGCTGAGAATTCAGATATAGAGGTAAGAGGAGCAGCTTCTGTTTTTTCTAACAAGCCCCTCTCAGCCACACTTGAGTTTATGTTGAGATGACTTTTTTCTAGAGTCCCTTGATAACTACAGATTGGAGGCTAAGGACTGGTTGCCAGTGGAGCCAGTCAATGGTTGGAGCACCCACCCCTGACCCCTGTGAAGGTGAGAGGAGCTAAAGTTGAATCTGTCACCCTTGATCAGCGATTTAGTCAGTTATACCTATGCCAGGGTGTCTCCATTAAAAATACTGGTTTGGAGAGTTTCTGGACTAGGGAATGCATGGCGGCTGGGGAGAGCAGTGGGCTTGGAAAGGATGTGGAAATTCTATCCTCCATCCCACAAATTTTGCCCTTCTACATGGCTGTTCCTATGTTGTATCATTTTAAAAGTGAACTGGTGATCCAATAGGTAAATTATTTTCCCGAGTTCCTGGATATTATAGCAAATCACTGAACAAAGAAAGGCTTGTGGGAATTCTGACTTATAACAGGAAGCACAGGTGACCATGTGGATTTGCAAGTGACATCTGAAGTGGGGAGCAGTTCTGTGGGACTGAGCCTTCAGCCTGTAGCATCTGATTCTATTTCTAGCGAGATGTTGTCAGAACTGAATTGAGCTGTAGGAGACCCAGCTGGTGTCTATAGAGAATTAGAGAATTGCTTGGTGAGGAAAACCCACACACATTTGGAGACCAGCAGTATTGAGAGTAGAATTTGGAGAGAAGAGTTTTTTCAGGAAGCCACAACATGTCAGTCACTTAAAAATTCAGCACACTTCACTTATTCAGGGCTGGCTTCCCTTGCAAACTTCCATGAGTACCCAGTTACTAACATGCGAGGAAGAAAAGATCACCTCAAGTGACTAAACTAGATATCATTTCACTCATCTAATTCTTTTATAGGTGTTAGAGGAGGCTGCCCAACTTTACTTGACCTATTTCACAATTGTTACCTGACTTCCTAATCCATAAACAAATTAAAGTAGATTGAGGTGGTAAGTTACTTAAGAAAGCTCATCAAGAAGCTCAAGAAGTTGGTTTGACCACGTGTCAATGACAAGCAGGCAAACCAAAGAAAGCACCTAGAACAACCCATCCAGCATGGCAAGCTCGGGAACATGAGTGCAGTCACAAATAACCTTGTAAGTATAATAATCTCTGAGCACTGCATTCCATTGCTAGAAGGCACAGTATTTGCTGTTCATGATTATAGCTCTGAGTTGCCAGAAAAATGTTATATTGCATGCATGTCACCAATTTCAAAAGACATGGAAAGATTTCCATTGAAGTTGTTACTACTGCTATTATTACTGGTGCCTGTGTTTGAAAGAGTTAGGTTCTACTCATGGGAAGATTAACGGTCGTAAGTGACTCATGGTCATTGTTTGATCATATTTTTATGAAACATGCACTGAAAATCAGGCAGTAAAATAAGAGCTGAATCTATTGTGGACAAAACAGACACCTCTGCAGGATCGCAACTGGAGACAATTATTAAACAAGCAACAAAAGGAAATTCATAATTCAACTTCATAAAACACTGCAACAAGAGGAAATTACATGGAGTGTGAGAGAGAACCACAGGGTGGGAGTGAGGTGGCTAGAATGTGACTATTTATACAGAGTCATCAGTGAGGGTTCTAGAGCCCCTAGGAATGAGGGCCAAAGGACTTGAGAGAGGAGAGAAGTTAGCAAAGCAGAGAAACCACAAGAGGATAATGTGACAAGAGAAAGTTCTAGAGAGGGTCAGGGGAAGATGGAATGACTTGGGATTGAGAAAGGAGCCAGGTCACGGAGGGCTTTGCACAGTTAGGAGTTGGGATTTTATTCCAAATAGCATGAAAAGTCTTTGAAGGCATGTAGATAACTCTACATGCTTCTTAAAAGGCTTTAGTTATGTTTTGTTTCTCCTTGCTTTTGATTATGTTTAGAGAAATGATGAAGGGCTCCCTCAGCATATGTGTGCCGCACAGATGAATCAAATTTTGAACGACCCCAAATCTTAAACAGTTTCGAAGGGCCTGTGGGAGAAAGGAACTCCAAATCACAAATGAAAAATTTGGAACAGAGTCAACCTTGGAAGACCTCCTGCCAAGGAACGGGTTTAGGGTTTATGACTCCTTGTGTCACGATGTGCCACTTCCCTTCTTCAGTTGCATAAAGGGTTTTGTAGACAGATATGGCTTTAGGTGGGAGGAAAAGTTGATTTTAAATTTCCTCCCTCTCATACATTCCATTGTCTAATGCTTCCAAACTCAAACAGCTGATTAAATCACTTAGTAACCCTAGAAATATAGCTTTGGAATTGAGGCTACAAGATGGGAAAGGAGGCAGGGAAACATACTGAGGAGTGGGTCAAATCATGGTGTAGGGTTGTGGGCACCTTGGTGGTAGCATGCATCTGAGGAGGGCGATCACATAGTGTTACAAAAACAATTAAAAATACATCTATTAAAAAAGATAAGTCAAAATGTGAATTTTGTATTATCTTGTAAATGGTTGGGGTATCTACTAGTAATGATTTTATCCTTCTGCATTTTGCACCCTTTATACCAGTATATGACTGATAGCAGGAGAGGGTCTGAAATGCAATAGGGCTGGGAGATGGCTGAGACAAAGATGATGAGGTTCTTTTATGTTAATAGTCATGTGTTGGAGATTCATTTTCTCAGAAAGAGGAACCCTGAAACTATTCCAGGAGACTGTTCCATTAATATTCCAAAGGCTCATTTTTTAAAATAAAAAATACTAGAACATTTAAGGGGCTTTATTGATTTGGAGTCTTTGCCTCTTTTTGTTCAATATTCTTATATCCTTTGAAATCTTATTGAATGCCATTGCCTATCTCTTACCCTATTTGTTTAGCTGTGTGACTGTAAGAAATGGTGTCTATTTCATGAAATGCTGTCTCTAAAGAAATACTACTCTGCTTTTTATGAAACATAGGGGAAGGCAAGATGGCTAATTTATTCCATTCTGAATGCTTTGTAACAAAAGTTGAAATGAATGAAAATGATTGAGTTTGCAGGCCTGGTCTGCAGATATGAGAAACTGCTGGAAACCATTGAATGGGGAATGGCTTTAATTTACTGCGTGGACCTCAGCCCACAATATGCCTGCTTTTTGTTAACTTGCATAAAAGAAAATGAAGTACAGAGAGCAAAGGCTTTCAGAATGGCGGTAGTTGAAAAGAACCAGTGCTTGAAGCTGGAAGATTGTGATTTACTTTAAACAATAGGGTATTGTTCTGGTGCAGTGGAAGAAGAGGGGCCATATCTGTTGGGAGGATGGAGTAAGGCTGACTGTTCACCAGTAAGAATGCAGATGGGTCACTGCTTACTAGGGGCTTCCCCCATTAGCAGGTGGGCCTGCCATCGCCTGGGACACGATGACCTAGGTTAAAACTGAACAGAGCAAGGAGAGCATGAGAAGTAGCTGACCTCTAGACTCCATGTCATCCCTCGATTTCCTCTGTGCAACTTGTTTGTCATTGATTGGACCAATGAATGATGAAAGTTTCTCATTCTCTCATCTTTCTGTTATAATACTGGTGATTCCTTAAATAAGTATAATGGGGTCCCGGGCTAATATCCACCAGGTACAGTTATATAACATCCCCATTCACCCATTTTTTTCCACCTTAGTTTTCACATCTTGCAATAACTGTATAGCACCATGCTGCTGAGAACAATGACCCTAACCTCCCCTAAAGTATTGAAATCAGGGATCCTGGGTGATTTATAGTCACATTGAGTCATCAGGTTTCAGTTTGCATGTCTCATAAATACAAAGGAGAAGAACACAACCTCTACTCCGTCCTGTAAAGAGGACAGAGTGCTTATTCATGTCTGATTATCATACCCTCAATCTTTTTTTTAAGGTAGTATTGAAACCATCTGCTCTGCTTTGAAGTCAGTTTATTTTCCTAAATTAAACTTTCTCAGATTGTGCCCTTTTTCTTTACACTATGCCATGTAGCAGTTGATTCATTCTGGCACAAACACCTGTGTTTATAAAGCTGACAATTTAGTCTGTAGTGAAAGGAAACTGGAGTCAGAAACTTGTGCCAAATTGAATCTATTGATTGACTTTGAGTTTTTTCTTTCTTTTTTTTAAACATGATTTTAGATGAAACGTTTCCCTGTGTAGATGATTATCTTTGACTTTAAGTATCAGATCACTTAAAGAAACAGTGTAGTATAAAGATGAAAAACATAGAACTTGCCATCACAGAGGACCAAGTTTAAATATCAGGACTATAACATACTATGTGACCTTAAGAAAGTCACTTTACCTCTCTGGGTCCCAGTAATTTCAGTTGTAAGATGGCAGTTATGGTAGCAATCCTCCAGGAAGACCTCAGTGTCCTGACCTTCTTGTATTCATGCCTGGGTATGGCCTCCTCTTTTGCTGAATTTTATGACTTCATGGGCTGATTGGGTAACCAATAGGATATTGTGGGAATGATGGTGTGAGGCTTTTGAGTATAGGTAAGCAAAGACATTATACCTACTGCCTTGTTCTTTATCTTGGAAAACTCCGACTGGTGGAAGCCGGTGGCCATCTTGTAAGGAGAGTTGAGTTGCATGAGGAAGGGCCCAAATGGTGAGACTTGAGGCATCCTATCCGAAGGCAGCTCCTGAGGAGTGAGCCATCTTGGAAGTCTATCCTCCAGTCCCAGTGAAACCTTCAGATACTACAGCCCTGGGTTAGGTCTTGACTGCAACTTTATGAGAAATCCTGAGCTAGAAGTGCCCCATCAAGTTATTCCCCAATTTGGAGCTACAGGATCTAAGGGAGATAATAAATGTTTATTGTTGTTTGGAACTGATGAGTTTGGGAAAATACACTGAGCTGCAGTAGATAACTGATACAATTATAAAGATCATTCCCCTTCTAGCATTGTTGGGAGGATTAAACGTGACAATTTAAGGCTTTGCACAGAATCTGAGACACAATAAGTGTTATTCAGAAAGATAAAAGCATTCATTACACTTGTTGGAACTTGACACTAGAGGACTGACTTTCCTCCAGCACTTGTAAGCCAAATGCTTCCCATGGGCTCCGTGTTGCATTCATGAATAGCTGCAGATTTATAGCAGAGTCCTGGGTGGCTGGTAAACAGAGTGGCATACATGATACTTCTTGCATTCTACCTCATGTACTCTTGAACATTTCAGCTTTGCTGTTGCAATCAGCAGCAGGACAGTATTAGCCCAGTCTTACAGGGCTGACATCACCTGGAATTAGTGTCAGTCAGGAAATTGCCAACAGATTTCCTTGGGTGTCTTCTGAAGAGCTGGGATCTCCCAAAGGGGAGCCAGTGTCATGTATTCCATCTAGATACAGCTGTTAACAGCAACTTAATTAAAGGCTAGTGATGTTCTCTTCTTATAAGTTAATTAAGATAGCAATAGACTAAGCCAACTGAATTCACTTCTCAGCCATAGAGGTTCCCTTTGATGGAGGTGAACCCCTCTTTGCTCTCCCTAGAATCAGAGGAGACACAGAAAAGACAGTGAGTTGTTGCTAAATCACATGTAGAGGAAACAAAGTGGATAGGCAGACATTGAAAGTAAGGGTCAACCGTATTTTAATTCAAATTTGATAAGGCAGCATATATTAAAATTTAATTCCTAAAGCAAAATGGAAATGGTCTGGAGTGTGCAATATAGACCAGCACTTTTATAGTTTGAATGGGCACCTGAATCACCAGTGGTATTAAAATCAGAGCTGCAGCAACTTAACTGCAGTAATTCTGAATCTGACCAAAGCCTGAGAGCCACTCACCCAGATCCTAAAATCCACTTAGTGATAAACTCCCCACTGTATTTTATCAGAGATGCCCAGGCTGATTGGGTCAAGTAGCAACTTCCTACAGTGCCTTATGTCAACTTCCTTTATTTCAAAGAACTTGTACAGAAAATAAAAACAAAGGTAATCTCAAAAATTACAATCCTGTGTAGGAAGATTATACTAAGAAGGTTGTATCTGAATACAGGTGCTGTGTTGGATCTTAGACTGAATATTCCTTTGATGTATGGGTAAGCTTTGTAAAATATTTTCATTTATTGTTATCCAAATGCTGGAGGTTGGGTCTAAGTCTGGAAACTTACACCATCTGACTGTGGAACCAGGGATCTTTAAATCCATAAGGGATTCTACTTGAAATGTATGGGAAAGCAAGTAAATCAGCTAACAGGGGGAAAAATGTGATCTGTGTACAGTATTTGTTAAAGCCAACAGTTTGACTGAAATCCACAAGAGTCTTGTAGATTTATTACTTCTCTCCTTTGAGTGTTATTCAGTTTAATGTATTTTTTAACTAAAAAAAAACTTTAAAAGTTTACTAGATCCCATAAATCCTTAGCTGGTCAGGTTTGCAAAGATCTTTTTCTAAAAGATGGTGGGAGTAACTATTCTTTCTATGTTTTCTCCCAGTGTTCTGAGAGTGATGGATAAAATGAACATCTTGTAGGACATCACGCTATCTGACATTCTTTACAAAAAGCAGTGGAAATTCACCAGAGTAAGTCCTAAATTATTGCTGTGGTTGACGCCAATTGAGGTGGCAAACAAAATGAACATATAATAAAAAAAAAGAAAATTTGGCAGCTCCAGTTATTATTTTAAGTATAATTCGGCCCCAAGGAAAAATGAAAAATAAGTTATGAGTTGTATTGTCTATAGCACAAGTGTGTGACTTTGAAGTGCTAACAGAATTTAGAAACTCTGATAATCCTTGTCTAAAGCAAAAATCTCTCTTCTTCATAGTGTTTTCTTAAGCTGGAAGCCCATTTAGCAGTTACTATAAATCACTTCTTCATCTATGATAGTATTTGACACCATGATACCCTGAAGAGAGTGTTGCTTATCTTAGGAGTGGTGCTGAATGCTGAATGAGTATGGGAAGAAGTTATAGCTATTTAATAATGTTTGCAAAAGTTTCAGGGTTCTGGGGTGGGAGCCGGAAGTTTTCATTTAAAAAGAGTTGCTGCAGCCAAAAAGAAGAGGGAAGAAAAAAAAGGATTTTTTCGCCTTAATCTGTTTGGATTACCTCTACTGAGAAGAGTAATGAGTACAATCCAGGATCAGAACTCAGGAAGGACTATAAGGCTGTCTAGACACCTCATTCTCTTTCACAGACTTCTGCCAACTCATTTTTAGAGAGAAATTTTGTGATTTTGTGGCTATTATCTGAAGTACTCTGAGGGAAAAGGAATTAAGATTTTCCCTGCCCACATGCCCGGTTCAGCCATGCTGCCAAGCAAACACTAAGCCCCCTCCCCACCTCCCCGCCAGAAGCTCGGGCTTTTGTGACAAGGATTGGCTGAGAGTGGTGGGTGGTAGGGGTCATTTCCTCTGGTCTTCTCCAAGTCCAGTCAACACTCACCAGAAGCAACTAAACCAGCTATTCAACGGCAATTGCATACGAATACAGAGGTGAAAAACAAAGAAGTATTCTGGAACAAACATGCTAGATCCATGAGACACAGGACTGATTATAGAGACAAACTACATCAGAAATACAACCACTGTGGTCTACAATGACGGGAATGTAATTTCCTATTCAGAGATGCCTTCAGCATGATCAAAGGACCCTCCCACTTTAGGGATGAGGAAAGTCACAGAGACGGGCAGTGGCCCCACAACGAACCAGACCAACCTTCTGCTAGGGCCTATCTTGATAAAAAAAAAATGGTGCACAAACTTTGGCCGGAAGAAACAGTCCCAACACCAGCAACCAGAACTACAAAACAAAGAAGGAGCAAAATATGACAGAAGATGGGTCGGAGCAGCCCACCAGAAAGAAGGAGGAGGCACTGAAAGAACACAGTCATGTGTGAACTGGTGGCCAGCAGCAAAAAGACACTTGGAAAACTAAGCACAGGCCATTGTGTCCCAGGAAACCACATCCACACTGGACAAAAGGACATTGCTACAGGAAAGAAGAGGAAGAACCCAAGGGACTAAAAATTAAACAATAAATGGCAGTGAAAGAAGAGATGGAGAGACCAGGGGGATGAGATGGGAGAGGGAGGAAGAACACCCAAAAGGCAAATGTAAACAAAACTTATTCAATAAAGATATATATTATTTTTTAAAAAGAGAAAGAAATTCTCTGAATGATAAATATAGTCTCTGATAAACTTCACCATCAGCTTTGTTTTCTGGAGCTTTATATCACCTTTTACCTTCCCTGATTGTGACTGTATTTTCTTAGGGTAGACATGATTATTTTCACATCTTGGATTTATATTTTCAATTTTTATTTGACAATTTTTGTCTTCCTATTTTAAAATAGTCAGCCAGTTATTTTTAATACTAAGGGTCCACAAAGTCACTACTCTTTGCCTTAAAATTCCAAGTGGGATGTTAATTTAGCCAGACTAGTTCTCTAGCTCACAAAAAGAGATATCTTTCTTCCATCCTGGGTATATTTCCCAGGATGCTTTGGGAAATTTTTCTTGTAAAATTGCTTTATTGCTTTCATCTATCTACCAGGGTCATTATGAAAATTTTGAATGTATCATTTGACTAAGATGACTTTGTAAATAGAGGAGGTATTCTCTGTATAATTTCTTAACACCAGTGCTACATAAGGGAAAGAAAATAGTTTCAAAAATAAATTTGTACAGAGCCTGTAAGAGCAGGCTTTGGATGATAGTTCCTTCAGGAGCACTTTATATAAGTGAATACACTCCACATATACTGGCGAGCAATGGTAAAATGTCTTTACCACTATGCAGGAATTGGAAAGCAGCAGCTGTTTTCCTTATAGCTTCCACTCAATGATGGCTCACTCATCTTCCTACTCTTTGCAGAATGGGTCACTTTTTTACCCATTGGTGGCCTTTTACCTCTCCTACCTTGAAAGCCATATCCTACTTTAAAATATCTTTCCCTTCATGAGCATTTTTGCCTGTCTCTGGCTTGAGGGGTGCTTGTCCTGGGAACAAGCATATGATTTATTTACCAGGAGGCCCTTTTCTTAATGGCCTAGATTCATTTGGGGCAGCTATGAGGTCTTCCTGGGGGTCTTTGTTTACATCTGTGCTAAATCATTGCCTAATTAGAGGTAAGGAAGTTCAGGGTGCTACTTTCCTTTCTCCTGTTCCATTTCCAAGCCTTTCAGCTTCCCTTTTGATGACTGGTTCATGTCTTACACATGCACAGAAATGAAAACTGGTTAGCATCCTGTAGGGGAATGACTCTGCAAATTTTGATACATACACTTGCTTACTCGTATACAATGACTAAAATGCAGTCAGTAGTAACTTGGAAAAGTGCTTTTGTTAACCTGTGAAGTGAGAAAAGCAAGACACAAACTTTGTACACATTATGACCACAACTGTGTAAAAAAAACTGTCTTTTTTCCAAAAACTCAATATATAATAAAAATCTGAAAGAATATTCATAGTCACAATTGACTATGAATGGTAAAATCAGTGGCAATTCCTTTTTTCCACTGTCTTCAATGTTTTTGGTCACAGGTACATTATCACCTTACCAGTGTAAATATAAATTCATTACATTGCCTTTAAACAAGACAACCCATTATCAGATTCTCTTTGTTTTTTCATAATGTGAAAGAACAATTCCTCATTCTATTAGTGATGTCAGTGGGTAGGAGAAAAAGAGAGGAAAGCTGGGCATGGTGGCGCATATCTGTAAGCATCAGCCTATGGAGCACAGCTGGGACTGGGGATTGTGGTTGGAGTCCTGCCTAGGTCAGCATAGCGAGACCTATTTCCAAAAAAAATAGTTGGGCATGGTGGTGCATGCCTGTAATCCCAGCTACCTGGGAAGCTGAGGCTGGAGATTGCTTGAGTCTGTGGTACCTCGGGGCAACGGAGCCTGTGGTTCCACAACCACAAATATACCGGAAAAGTAGTGAGACCTAGTCTCAAAAAAAAAAGAGGAAAAAAAGGTATATAATTCAGGTTTTTTTCATTCACTGAATATCATTAGAAGTATACAGACTGGCCCACATCCAAAGAACGGACAACAAGAATTGCTGGCGAGGATGTGGAGAGAAAGGAACACTACTACACTGCTGGTGGGAATGTAAGCTAGTCCAACCACTATGGAAAGCTGTGTGGAGGACCCTCAAGTTAATGAAAATGGAACTACCATTTGACCCAGCAATTGCTCTCTTGGGAATCTACCCAAAAGAGACCTCAATGTGGGTACAAAGGGACACCAGTGCTCGGATGTTTACTGCAGCACAATTTATAATTGCAAGGTCATGGAAGCAACCTAAATGCCCCCAAACAGATGAATGGATGAAAAAATGTGGTATATATATACAAAATGGAATATTACTCATCAATCAAAAATGACAAATTCGACAAA
>PVHY01014285.1:10644-38994 GCA_004024945.1 Uropsilus gracilis
GGGGGGGGTGAGCCCCTGGAATTACAATGTTGTGAAATTTATATATAAATAAATTAAAAATTTTAAATTAAAAAAAGTATACAGACTAATAACTCTTTAATGAATAGTAAAATGGTTGATATGCTTCTGTAAAGATCTAGTTGTGACCTCTTACATTAATTAAGGAGTTCTTTACAATTCTGACAACAGGGAAGATACAGTTTAGTTTAAAGTCTTCTATGAATATCATTAGAAAGGAGTGGTTGAAAATGTTAATCTGAAAGGCCCATGTTCAGTCATGACCATCACAGTTCAATCCGGGAAATATTCTTCAGTGCAAAGATGTAGAAATGGAGACTGAGAAGACAGAGCCTTTTGCCACAGTGAGAGACCTTGCTGAATCCAGAAGAGCACTGGTCTTGAGACTGACAGTTCAGGGCCCTCCCCACTGGGATTCTGTCTCCCCAGAGTCAAAGTAAATCCAGAATCTTTTTTGGTCTGGAACAGTTTTAGTTTTGCATGGCCATTTCATCTGACATGCAAAGTGTGAGAGCCAAGGAACATGAGAACAATTTTCCATATGTTTGCTCTGCCAAAGCTAACATGCATTGGCAGTGGGACGACCAGAGCAATTTAGATGTCTTCAGGACTGAGGCCAGTTTCGCTCTGGTGTGAGTCACTCCCACACTGTTCCTGCAGATGATGACCATGCGCTCTTTGCACCAGGGAACAGATGTGAACTCCAGGAAGAATCTTCCAAAGATGCAAATATTCACACACAACTAATAAAAGGACCGTGTGGGAAGTAGCTCTGTATCTTGAAGACAAGCACCAGGGAAGAAGTCTGTGTTTCTTTTTACCATAGAGTTAAGGTGGATGATGGGCATGGATTCATGCCGCCATTTTGGTGTGTGTGGCAAAATGACTTTGGGGCCTGCTCTGTTTATCATTGTTTCACAAAAAAGCAAATAGACCCTAAAAGACAATTCCAAATCACTAGCTGGTGATTTCAGCCAGTGGGAAGGAAGCTTGCATTTTCAGTCTTTAAAATAGAGACTAAAGAGAGTATGTCTTGGGGGCAATGTGACCTGCCCCACACTGCTGTGTTTGTCAACTTTTGGCAGATTATCTGATTTGGGAACTTGTGACAGAGGGTAGATTTCTATGTGAATCATCTAAGGCAATGTGCTCTGTATTCTGCCCTCACAGAAACTTTATGCATTAAAATAAAGTAGAATGTCATTTCTTGTATCACCTTTAAAAACATTTGAAAGCTCACTGAGAATGCTTTTCAGCACCTGTTTCTTGTAACACCCCTTTGCAAGTAGGTCTCCTCATTTGTATTTTAAAGATGAAGGGAAACTAAATTGCAACTGGAAATTGGCAGTGCTGAAAGGTCTTCCCACGACCTCTGCTCAGATTTCTTGTCCTTTCTCCCAGACCCTCTGATTTACAAGCACTCTGCTGAAGGGGCTCTGTTTCATTTCTGGGATAAAAAAGTCACTAAAAATTTACATTTTTTTTATAGTAGAGCTCTTTTGAAATCTTTATTACTTGCATGAGTCTATATACTCTGCATTTTTTTAGTGAAGGAAAGTATATGAGCCAATGGTAACTTTATAAATTTCTCCTGTTTTTGGTAAATTCAATACATGTTTAAATCCCAGACATGGTCTAAAATGGTGGTTGAATTAAAATAATGCTTTTTGTTGGAAATATCTCTTTGGATTTAATTCTTTTTTTTCTTCTAAAATTGCATACATGAATGCAGATTTAGTGATAAAGAGTAGTGATATTTTAAACTTAGATTTTCTGTTTAAAGTATAGGAAATGCTTTGACTATCAGAATGGAGGGTATTAGCACTGAAAGAAAGCTCTGATCTCTTTCATTAGAATGTTCCACATTTTCTGCTTTTGATAATGTACTTAGACTGGGATGGTGTCAAGTTGCTGGTTATTTTATTATAATTTTTTAACCCAATGATATGAAATGACTGACACAAATAAAAAAATATGATGCTATTTGACTACCTTCTATTACACTAATCTTTATGCCATTTTAAAAAATGCTTTTACTCATTTAAAAAAAATTTATCTTGACTTACACTAATAGTGGAATCTGAATTTAGAAAATGAGTGACCAGTCCACAGTCTGCTGGCTGATAAGCAGTACGGTTGTATTTGACAGTAGTATCTGGGTTGTACACTGAATAGCAAATCCAGTAGAGTATGTGCAGTACATGCATGTGCAACACGTGTATGGGGGAGGAGAGAGAGATGAAAGGGCACAGACATGGTCTTCCCTCTTTCAGGCCCTTCAAAGGATTGCATGTTGCTTCAAAAATGCAGCAAGCTGGGAACATGCAATCTTCTTGATCAACTCAGTGTTGAGTAGAAATAAATCTTCATTATTCTCTGATGCCAGGAAAACATGGTTTGGTAGCATTTCAGTGGGAGAACAGAGATGTATGTGAGAATAATTACTATTTCTGAGAAAACTGATTTTTCCAGGGATCATTATTTTCTGACTTCTGACAGATGTTTCAGTCGTTAGCATTTAAAATCCTGAAGGATGTAATCATTACAAATGACTCCTTATATGCTTAAGAAAAACACAGAAACTAATTTCAACAACACAAAGTGATCTTTCCCCTCTGCAAAAATCTTAGTGCTAAGTGTTATGAAAAGGATGTCATAGGAAATGTGAACATGCTTTGACTTATTGTCCTAAATCTGGTCAATTCAGGACGAAAGAAAGAAGAAAATTGGACCTAAGCCATTGTGATCCCCAGATGATTATTGAGAGCCAGATTGTGAGCAGTTGGTAACCAGATATTTACAAACTCTGAAAGTTTTTAGAAATGTTCTTAGCAAAGAAACTGGACAGTTTAATTTTATGCCTTTCAATATAATGATAAACAATGGAGTTTGTCTTTTCTTTATCATTTGCTTGTATTTTCTTCCTCCAGTTTCACTGCAGTATCATTGATGAAATTAATTAAAGGGCACAACATGATGATTTGACCTATGTATACATTGTGGACCTTAATCAGTAATTAACACTTCTTTCAACTCAGAGTTGCATTTTGTGTGTGTGTGTGTGTGTGTGTGTGTGTGTGAAAAAACCTAAGTTCCACCCTTCTAGCAAATTTTAAGCACACAAAACAATATCATTGATTATAGTTACCATGCTACACATTGGATTCCCCAAAACTTACCAATCTTGTAACTGTGAAGGCGTGGATCCTTTTAGCTGTAGCCCCCACATCCCTGACCCCGACCTCCACATTTTCATAACCACCATTCTACTCTCTGTTTCTGCAGGTTCAACTTTTTTTTTTTTTAAGATTCTACATGTAAGTGAGATCATATAGTATTTAACTTTATTTTCATCAGTTCACTTACAATGTCTTTAAGGTGTCCGTCACTGCTATTACAAATAGCAGGATTTCCTTTTTTTTCTCATGGCTGAATAATATTCCGTTGTATAAATAGATCACATTTTCTTTTCCCATTTAGTTATCAGTGGACACTTAGCTTGTTTCCATTTCTTGACTAATGCAATTTTCTGGTAATCTATCTCTAATTTTATTTTATAAAATCATATGCTTGTTTTGAATTGAATATTAAAAAAAATCTATGGCTGTCTACCACAGATAGGTTGAGAAGACTATGCTAAAATTAGGTTTGTTTATGAATTAAAAAGAAGGTAATTTTTCAAACAAGTTGAGTAAAAAAATGCCAAATTAAAATATGTAACTTACAGCATTAGAAATTTTCCAATTATTGATCAACTAAATGAATAGTATCCTCAGGATTCTAGAGATTTGCAATTATATGGAGGTAATAATATTTGTACCAAGTAAGAAATTTTACTAAAAATTTGGGTGCAGGCAAGCCCTCCCAACTAGCTTACTCATCGAATAATTTCACAAATATAGTGTATGAATATCTTTGCTTAGTCTCTCACACAATATATTCACTTATTCACCCATTCATTCAGTGATGACTTTAGTCCACTAATTGCCCAAGGCTATTCTCTCCATATTAGGAAACATACTAGGAATGATTAAGGACTGTCTGTATTTGTGCATACATTTTATTTATTTTTATTAAGATTTTTTATTGATTGTACACATATATATATACACATACATTTATAATACATCATTGTCTACCCTGAAGTTCTCCCATCATCATATCACCTGTGTACCATATTACTCTCTTGTGCCCTCCCCCTCCTTCGATTTTACCCTCCCCCCCCCCTTGCTCTTTGCTTTGGTTTTGTTGGCAGTTTTAAATTTTTTGTGTTTGTTTTCCCTGTCTCCCTCCTATAAGTGAGACCATCCCATATTTCTCTTTTTCTTTCTGATTTATTTCCACTCATATGATTCCTTGTAGCTCCATCCATATTGCTGTGAATGACATAAGTTTGTCTTCTTTGTGTGCACACATTTTAGAGATGATTTCAACTCAAGCCCTTTGAGTTCCTTGGATAACCCTAGGAGAACTCATATCCCCTGAGTACCTTTGCAGAATGTTCCTCACTGATTGGGATTCAATCCTGCTTTCTCTGTTTCCCTGGGCCCGTTATCTGTTCTTGGAGTTTCCTTATCTACCTAAAGCCAGCAAGTGGATTGAAAAGGAACTCAGAAGCATGTGAAAGGTTATGCTGGGACACACCAGAGGCAGCCTTCTACAAAGACATATCTACTTTAACCATTTGTTAAGAAAGGAGGTGGGGTAGGTGTGGGGCTGCTGAGGACGCAGTGACCTATGTGAACACCAGTGTCATTTTAGCTCAAGGTTAGCAATGTATGGGTACCATCTAAATAGCAGAAATGGTTGCCACCAAATTGCTGAATTAGCAGTTCAGAGGAGGGAATCTGACTCTCTGGATGGGGAAAGTAAGACTACAGCAAAGTTCCTTCTAGAATCCCATTTACTATAGTATCACCTCATAGTCCATGCCTGGTATTTTGGGCCATTCTAGTGACATTGAATTCTATTAGAAATTAACAATCCTTTCCTGTGACTTGACTCAATTTACACTGATTTATCATTAAGAGGATTGTTGTTATCATAAAAGAGAAAGTTTCCACATAGCTGTCACTCGATGCCAAGTTGTAAAATAGTCTGTTTTACTGATGGACATCCAGATAGCATCAGTTGGGGAAGGACTAATTATTCAGTCCATCAGCAATTAGGATGGGTTTATAAACAAGAACACATGTTGAGACAAAGATATCGACTGAAGGAGCTAGGTACTGTTTTCCACAGGTTCACAGAATCTTGCTTTTCCTCCCTGTGGTGTACATGGGAGAACTTGGGGAGGTCAAGAGAAAATAAGCACAAGTCAAAAGGAGACTTGTAAAATAAACAGCAACATCTGGCAAATGACTTCCTCTCATATACATAGGAGGGACTCTGATTCAGGGCAGTGAATGAGCAATGTTTTTCTTGGCAGTGTGTTAGCTTACCATTCATCAGATCTGGGAATGGGGTTTGCTTAGGTTTATAATATACCCCTTGCTGATAGTGTGGGCCTTCATGCCTGGTGTTCAAGTAGCAACCAGAACTTGATCATTCCTAGGAATCACAGTTTGATACTGAGGTCTTTTTTACATTGGAAAGATCTAGTTCTGCATTTCTCTCTGATCAACTAATGAAAAGCACATTAAATTCTCACAATTCATTGAATCCATTGAGATGTGCCAATACAAGAAACTCTCTTTAATTTCTTGATGCAAAAGTATCCACATGAAACAATGAATGAGAAATTTAACCCTCAATAGCTTATAATATGTTAAATTATGCTATTGTTGACTTTATAGAAGGTACTTTGAAGTCTTTTCTCACCAAAGTGGGGATATTCTTATTGCTTTCATGGATAAAAAAAAAAAACAAAAAAAACAAACAGGCACATTATATATTAAGAAAATAAAATAAAACTGAAATTTATGAAAAGAAAACTTTGGGTCTTCTGTCCACATGCACACAAGTAGCATTCCCTTCACTTTGTATAAGTTAGGAACAAAGTATTAAAAACATTATTTTCATATGGTATTCAGTATTTTTAATTTATAATAAGATAGCAGAACTTTCCTGTTTTATTGTGGGAGTTCAATAATTTGCTGCTTCTCAGTGCAACAGGGATTAAGAGGTGTTTTCTTTGTTATGGGGAAGAAATGGGGATAATCATATATTCCCCTGGAGGGACCGGTGGGATAGAATGTCCACGTAATTTCCCATCTTACTCACTGTTCTTCCTTTCCTCCCATTTTCAATCACCACCATTTATGAAAAGCAGATGGAGCAAAGTGATTTACTCATAGAATAATTCTATTTTATGTTATGGGAAATGTGGATGCCCTGATTTCAGGATTTTAATGATGACAGTGCTTTTTTAGGTGCAAGTCATTCATATAGTGAAACCATCTGGATTTCTGAAATCACATACTTCTCGATGGAAGACTCCCAAAAGGATCACAGACTTCAGGTAGAGGTCTATACCCATGACCCTCAAGAGAAAGAGGAAAATTTCACAAATCTGAGCATTATGTATCTGAATAGCAGAGTACCGGGAACTAAATAGCCATGGCAAACTGCTCACCACCCATTAGGATGTATACTCTAACACACTTATATCACCCATCTCCATCCACTCCATGTGTTTTTTTGTTGTTGTTTGTTTGTTTTTAGAAAGAACAGCAGGGAAAATACAATAGACTTTCTTGAAGAGATTGCAGTGAAATTTAGGGAAAGGAGAGGCCTTTTCTGCTTGGTGACAACACAAGGAGTGACTTTTGAGTTGGTGACTAGGTTAGTTTAGTGGTGGAACCATGTTGAAGACCATCAGTTCAATAGCCATTTAATTTTTATCAAATTTTATTTTTTAATTTAATATTTCATTTAATTTTTAAATGGAGCTCCTCTCTCCATAACTTCATACTACGTCTCTGTTTCTTTGCTGTTATAGATTCACTTTCTCTCACTATAATTGTAGCAGCCTTCCCCATGCTCATAAGTTGATATGTTATAGTTACACAAACAGATTGAGTCAGTTCTTTCTTAATGCTATTCTAGCATAGCAGAGTAAAAAATAATATGGCCTTAGCCAGTCACGGTGGCTTGTGACTCTAAGTTTTAGCCTATGAAGCAGCTGGGGCTAGGGATTGCAGTTCGAGTCCTGCTTGGGGCAACACAACGAGACCTAGTCCCCAAAAAATAGTTGGGTGTGGTGGCGTGCATCTGTAATCCCAGGAAGCTGAAGCTGGGGATTGCTTGAGTCTGTGGTACCATGGGCAATGGGAGCCTGCGGTTCCCTGGGCAAAAATTGTGGAACTAGTCTAAAAAAAAAAAATATGGCCTTATATAAAATGCTAATTTTCCTCATTGAGTTAAGTAATTAATGAAAGAATAAATAGACAGGACAGATTCTTGGGGAAAATTTTTGACAAAGGAGACATAAGAAGGAATTGCATTTTATTTAAGAGATCAACATGCATTCAGCAGTGGTTTAGTTTTTGCCTAATGAAAATAAGCCACTAGTTTGGGGTTGTGGTTTACAGTAACTTAATGTGTTCCAGAAAAGTAAACTGTAAAGGAATAGGAAAGACCAGGCTGGGTATACATGAGGGTCACGGGTGGTAAAGGCAAGGGAGAGTTTTAGTTATAGCTTTGAATTCTAGACTATTTACTGAGTCAAAGTAGAAAGTGGCCAGTGGACAATCAGGCATCCTTAGGGTGTGGAACAATAGCAGACATTGCTACAGAAATTTGCAGGAAAGTTTGGATATTAGGGGAAAGCTGGGTTTCAAATATGGTAAGAATATGGGGGTCATTTAGAGGTTTCAGAGGGTTTTTAAATGTATTAATTTTAGAACAATAATTCTGTTTTGTTCACATTTCAATAATGAATTTATATTTTCTCTGTTTTATTCATTTTTTATTTATTATCCTTTTTAAAAGTTCCTATTAAAAAATATAACATTATGCCAATTTCAGGTATCTATCTTTGAGAATCAACATTGTGTATATACTACACTAAGTTCACTGCTAAAAGTTCAACTGTATCATTTATTTAAACTTAAAACAGTAATTCTTGAGGGCACAGTAGGAAAAGTTTGGGGGAGGGTTGTTCTGGAGAGCTTAGCAGAACTCCTAGAGGCAATTGGTGGGTGCAGTACCTCTCAAACTAGAAGGTGTCTGAGAGCAGTCAATGCGGATTATTATCCAGGAGATCCGGGG
Source organism: Uropsilus gracilis (assembly GCA_004024945.1). NCBI lineage: Eukaryota > Metazoa > Chordata > Mammalia > Eulipotyphla > Talpidae > Uropsilus > Uropsilus gracilis. The sequence goes on from PVHY01014285.1 coordinate 18,874, forward strand.
TGATCATGGAGATTTCAGCAGTTCTAACAAGCTTCCAGGTGATGCCAATGATGCTATTCCTGACAACTATTTTCCAAGGGATTAGAGGAGACACACTTGTTTTATTGGGGTAGAAGGGAGGGAATACTCTTTCAATGCTCACTAATGAAAGCAAGGATAATATTAATTATCATTTATTAGGCTTACTCTATGAGAGACTCATTTTATATGCCTTACCTATATAAAGTACAATCCTAGCAAGCCTTTAGATGCTCCTATTACTCCTCCTTTTTACATATGAGGAAACTGAGGCAATTGCTCAAGATATGCAGTTGATAGAGACAGCCAAGACTTGCACCCAAGCAGTGCTGACCAGAGTTACCACGCTTTGGCAGGAAGTTTGGCAGGAAGTTTAATTTTTAAAAAATTAAAAATTATTTTTGAGGAAAAGAACACATATTTCATCACTATAAAGTTCCTCTGGTGTGTACAGGGTATAATCTCTTGGTGGGGATTTGCAATGATTTTACCCACTTTTTGTGTTCTCCTATATTCATGGGCAAGTGAACCTATTTCTAAATTTAGTTTAGTGCAGGCTTCTCCTACCATCTGTAAGTAGAACCTTTCTATTTGGAGTGATTTGGTCATTTGTTTTTTGGGATTGGGAATGCTAAAAACAATTTCATATAAGTAAATGGTAAGAATGTTCCCATATACCCAAATTGCCTAGTAAAGTAAGCCAAGGAAGAACATTCTACAGAGAGGAAAACCTGTTGTAATCTATTCATGTACCAGCTAAATAAGATCCTTTGCTTGTTGATTCCCTCAGAACAATTTTTAAAAATTATTTTTTTTAATTGAGTTAACTTTGGTTTACAACACATCTCTAATTCAGAGGTACAGGTCACACCTCTTCAGGTGAATGTTATCATGCCTTACCAACCATCATAGTCCATTTAGCCACCTTCTCACTTTATTCTCCCTTTGCCTACTTCCTCTCTGATAGTCTTAATTCTATAGATACATCTCCAGGCTTTGTTATGGATTTGATGAATTTTTTGTTTTGTTTCTTTACATTCCACAGGTCTCTGATACCTTGTCTGAACTGCACTTTCCCTTCTCACTTCTTTCACTTTGCATAATCTCCTCCAGTTCCATCCATTCTATTGCAAATGGCAAGAATTCATTTTTTATCAATGAGTCCCCCTCCCAGATGTTCTCATGTTAGAAGACACATGATGATAAAACACCCCAGTTATCTTATGCCCCATCAGGTTATATTTAGATAAATCAAGATTTTTATCCTTACTCGGCATCCCTAATGCCCACTTGTGGGCCAGCACTTTAATACTTAAAAAATCTTCCAGAGTTTTTCTTGAGGAAGTTGGGAGTCTCTCAGAAGGATTCTAGAAACTAAAATTATACTTATGACAGATGGATCATAATATCTCCATCTCTATCATGTAGTTGGCAAGCTCGTTGTTATATTCTTTTGGCAAACGGATCACATTCTTTCCAGTTCAGCTTTCACTAGATTTCTTCCTAAGGGAATATACAAAAAGAGCAAAGAATAGAAAGATTCTTTTATCTTCCATGCAAAAAAAAAAAAATCCAAATATTTTCCCTGTTTCAAGAAATCCACTCATCTAGAAAGATGTTGCTGCTTCAGGCAAAGCTTGTAAGCAGAGATTGAAACCCAGGGCAGTGAAGAGTCCATCCTTTAATTCAAACAATATTCAGCAAGGGATTTCTTGTCAATCTAGTACCTAATGGCAAAGGATATAAAGGGGTTTCAAAACATATTTCATTATTAAATAATCTGGTCTCATGTCTCCGCTAGAAAATGTGTTCACAGGTCAAAGGAGCAGAGGTCCAATAATTGTCACATAACAAATTTGTTTGCAGTATTAAGTTTTAGATCAGAAACAGTACTGAAGTTAGACTCTAGAAAGAGTGAGTGGAGTGAAAAATAAAGATTAGGTTGAAAATTCTCCTTTGGAAGGAGAGCCACCTCTGCTTTGTTCACTTTCATCTCTAGGGCATCTTCGTGAATGGTGACTTCAGCTTTTAGACATGCTTAATGAAATAAACAAGTTTTAAGGTAAATAAATATATATCTTTGATCACCAGTAATAATGACTGAAGAATGTTATCAACCCAGAGTTTTTGTATATTGAACGGCTGGCTCACAACCTCCTGTTTTGATGGGCACCAGCCTCTCAACACTGGACCCATTTTCTCCCCTTACCCTCCCGCCTTTCTAGTAGACACAGCAGCCAGAGAAATTAAAAACAAGCAAATGAATCCTATCCCATCTTGCTTCTCTTAAAATATTACAGTGTTTTACCTTTGCAATTAGGAAAGAAGTTCAAATTCAAGTGGTGTGACCCCTGGTTAATTCTTTACCCTTTCTCATACCACCCTCCCCCTGCTTGTATCCCTGACCTGGTGACTGGCATGGGTTTGTCCCTTTGGGGTCACCACATCTACTCTCCATCCCTGGGATGCTCTTTCCTACATCTTCATGTATCTTCCCCTTGACCCCCACCAAATTTTGGAATTCTCAGATTGCTAGATTTTCAACAGTACCTCAAATTTACATAAACCTGGTATCATGGCCCTTTACATTTTTGTTTTGTTAGTCATCCACTTGACAAGAATAGTCACTATTTTTAAGGGATCACTGAAAACCCTAAAAGTTGAAAAAACAACTTCTTTGGATAAGACTATCCTTCAGAAATAATACATGATGTGTATTCCTACATTTTAGGAAATAGAATCTATAATTAGTTAATGAATCGTTTGTGAATGATTCAGGATCATTAGTATAGAAAACTGTAATTATGCTTTAATATAAAAATGGTCTCTGGGACAACTGGGGGTTTCTGACTTTCCCTAAATTATCTTATAATGCATGTTGGGTTCCAAGATGTTTTTTTATAGTTTAATTTAAAAAAAACAACAACCCAAAACTCTATTGCTCTCTGTGAGGCTAAGCCAGCTATTGTATCTTATTGCATTCAATGACTCTGACTCCCTCTTTCTAGTCTTTTTGCTTCTCTTATGCTGTGTCTGAGAAAAATCAGATTCTGGAGCCAAATAAAATTGTGCCCAAATAGAGAAAACTGGCTCTGAGGGACTTGTAAAGTGTGCTTTGCAAATGAAGTGCACACAGATCAGTACAAGTGTTGACTGCATGAAGTGAGACTTGTTGGAGCTATTTCTAGTTTATTTCAGGTCTTTGATAGTGTAGCTGTTTCATGACTATGTGAGATCTGAATCAAAGCCATTTGGCTATTTTTATTATGTTCAAGCTCTGTAAGATTTTGATCCCAGTTATCTGGTGGTTTTAATCAAGATCAGCATGGGAAGATTTTAGAATTCATTTTTCCACCACTGTTGAGATATCATTGATATGTAACATTGCAGAAGTTTAAGGTAGATAGTATGATGATTTGTAACATGTACATACTGTGCAGTGTTTACCATGATAGGGTAAGTTCCTTATCCTTTACCACATAGAAATACCATTTTGTTGTTGTGGTGAGAAGTTGAAGTTGTGCTATCATATCAACTTTTATATATGATACAATCCCATTAACTATAGTCACCATGTTGTAGAAGAGATCATCTTACCATGTTAGATGCCCCACAAAATTTTCATCCATGGCAAATACCATTCTATGCAATTGACTGTTTGAGATTCTAAATATAAGACCATAGGATTATATCTTTTCCTAACATTTCATTTAACATCCTCAAAGGTCATCCATGCTATTAGAAATGGCAGCATTTTCTTTTTTATGGCTAAATAATATTGTACACACACACACACACACACACACACACACACCCCACACACATACTGTCTCTTATTATCCATCAGTGCACATCTGTTGGTATGCACTTTTTCTATATTTCAGTTATTTTGAATGATTCTGTAATGAATATGGGAATACAGAGATCTTGTTGATATTCTGATCCCTTTTTATAATTTATTAGATAATTATATATCTTCTTTGAAATATGTTTGTTTGTCTGACCATTTTTTAATTCATTGTTTTTGTTTTCGTTTTCTTTTTTGCTATTGAGTTGTATGAATTTCTTAAATATTTTGAATATTAACTCCTTATCAGATAGGAGGTTTGTAAATATTTTATCTTTCATTGTGCTGGTTGATTCTTTTGCTATATACCATTTTTTACTTTGGTGTAAACCCATCTGTTTATTTTGTTTTTGTTTCTTGCTTTTGGTATCAGATCCAATATAAAAAAGTATTGTCAAGACCGACTTTTAAGGAAATTTCTGCTTGTGTTTTCTTCTAGACATTTTGTGGTTTCAGGTTTTATGTTTAAGTCCTTAATCCATTTTGAGATAATTTATGTGAGTGAGGTAGGCTAGGTATCTAATTTTATTCTTTGGCATGTGATGCCCAATTTCCCTAGCACCATTTGTTGAAGAGACTACATTTCCCATTGAATATTCTTAGCTCAATATTAATTGACCATATATGTGTGGACTTTGTTCCATTGATAGGTGTTTTTGTTTCTATGCTAGTACCATACACTATTGATTACTAGAGCATTAAATGTAGTTTAAAATAAAATGTGATGCTTTCAGTTTTGTTCTTTTTCAAGATTGCTTTAGCTACTTGGGGTCTTCTTTTGTCTCATGGGTTTAATATTTGATTTTTTCTATTTTGAGAAATGCTATTGGAATTTTGATTGGTATTACATTGAATCAATAAATGACTGTGTAGTATGGACATTTCCACAATATGAGCTCTTCTGATTCATGAATATGGGATGTTTTCACTTATTATTTTTGTCTTCAATTTCTTCCATCCAATGTCCTATAATTTTCAGTGTTTAGATTTTTTACCTCCTTCATCAAATTTATCCCTAATTTATTACTTTTTGGTGCTACTATGAATGGATTTTTTTTCTTTCTTTTTCAGATATTTCATTGTTACTGTGCAGAAATACAACTGATTTTGATTTTATAATGCAAGGTCTTTTCAAGTAGTACAAATTTGACTATTAGTAATTAGTTCTCCTAGAGAGATTCTTTTGGAGATTTTAATAGAAATATTTTGTCAAATATTCAGTAGTATTTGTGAAGTGTCCATCATATCACCAACTGCTACCCAACATCATCTTCTATCATGGAGCTAAAATTTAACTAGTCTCTCAGTATTTGTGCTACTGGTAAGTAAGGGGCACCTACCCCCCCCCCCCAACCAGGTGCCATTAACAGAGTTGATACATACATTTGATATGGCTATAGACTTGCAAATTTCAAAGAGAGCTGGTTGGCACTTTAAATAGTATACCTGCCTGACAAGACCCTTTCCCACCCCACCCCACCCCCCATCCTTGGAAGGAGGACTTGGCAAGAAGTAGATAAATAGAGGCTTGAGGACAAAGAAGAGGATTCAGCCATTTTGGGAGAAAAGATGGAGGCTAGACCATGAGGGCTGAGGGGCCTATGGCCCAGAGCCTTTAGCCCAGGCTGTTAAACTTATGGTTTTTACTAAGTATAAGCTAAATGTGTCTGTAGAAAGCTAAAGAGGTTAGAGATTTGAACTCTGTGTTGGAGTTTGTCTTGCTGAATTTGACTTGGGTGTTTCTGGAGAGGCTATGTGAGCCAGGCCTTAGAAGAAAATAAATTTTGCTGATTCCTATACTATGGAGTTTCTTTCTACTACCTACAGGACAGCAAGGAGAAGATGCATCACAACTTTGAGCTTGCCAAAGAAAAATGCCCTATACTTGAAGCAACATGTTCTTGAACTCTGACTGATTGGACATTTGGTGAGATGAACAAGGGTTAGGAGAGACAGAAGGGTTTTGGACAATGTTGGAATAATCAGGGATAGTCCTGAAACCACAGACTCAAGTGATCCCAAGCTTCATCCTCCCAGTTAGCTGGGATTACAAGCACATGCCACCACACCCAGCTATTTTTTTGAGACTAGGTCTCGTTACATTGCCCGGGGTAGTCTTGAACATATGGACTCAAGTGATTCCTGTCCTTTACCTCCAAAATAGCTGGGATTGTAGGCACATACCACCATGCCAAGCTTAATAGGGGTTTTCTTATATGTTTCTTTTTGTAGTAAATAATTTGGAAGTCACTTTGTATAATAATCACTTTGTTTAGTAATAAAGTAGTTTGTACTCTAAGAGTCTCGTTTCTGGTTTGGGAAAATATAATAAGGTGAGGACCCACACCTAGAAATATTGGATGTCTTTAGACTGCAAGAGCTGCAAAGGGTAAATTGAGGCAAACTAGTTAGTTGTAAACTGCAGTTTATAAGTTTTTTTCCTGCAGTCTCTAGGGCAGGGAACTGAAAAGTGGTGACTAGAATCTGCATAACAAAAAGTAGGGTGTCTGAAAATTCAAGGTGTTACAGTTTTGAGCCTGCTTGTAGGGAAAAGCTGGGAGAAACAGGAAAAAGAGGATTACTGAGTTTTAAAAAGTTAGAAAGCCTCCCTGGCCTGATAACAGTACAAAACATATTGTAAGCTATTGCTCTAAAGAACTTAGTGTTCCATCTTGAATGCATCGTTTTCCATTTTCTTTCTTTTTTTTTTTAACTTAAGTCATGCTTTTAAAAATTCCTTATCTACGTGAAATACATGAAGGGTAAAGCTGATGAAATATATGATTTCATAGAGAAATAATGTAGTTTTAATATCAAATGGTAGAGAAAAAAACAGAAAATTTGTAGATATAATGAAGAAAAAATAAACTTAATTTATTTTAAATTCTATTAAACACAAGTCACTAGGTTTATATGTTTGTTTCTTGGTTTAAATTTTTCATTAGAGTTGCCATCAGTCAGTCAATGGTAATACCTATTTCTGAGATCTTGAAAGAGGTTTCCTCCAAAAAGGACTCTACTGATAGGTTATCAACACAAAAAGACAGCAAATGCAGGTAAAAGATAGTTGAAAGAGACAGAAGTAATAAATAAAAACTAAAAGCAGCCTGAACATTTATCTAATTGTTCAGACATACACTCTGCTGTGTGTTCTCTGAAACTTATTCTTCAGTCCTTAAATTCCTCCCTGTTTGCAATAGTAAAATTATTCTTGGAAACTTTCCTGAAAAATGTCTTCCTTTTTAAAAGAACTGTTCATATTTCTTTCCTTTGGCATTTACTTAAGGTAGAGAGGGTATGTGAAGGAGAAATTGAGGTTAAGTGTTGAAGGAAACTCAGCTTAACCTTGTTATATATGTACAGATGACCCAGTCTCCTTGCAAGTCAGGCTATCAATGACCTGGAGGCATTTCTCTGTCATTCCATAACAGCTCCTTTTTTTCTTTTTGGCCAGGTCATTAAGATCCCCTGTAAGCCTCTGTGACAAGCTCTCAGGAACTCAAGATTAATACTGTAGGATAAGTTTGGGAATTCCTTGTAATCAAACTGATCTATGAGAGTTTTTCTTTTCCAGTGGTATCAGGGTTACTTTAAAGTCAAGCCAAGCAAATACAGGCATATGCACATGCATTTTAAATCCATTGTCTCTAGCGTTTGTTATTTGCTGGAGTAGTTAATAATTTCCCCTCTGAGATGTATTTGTGTTATAGAAAAGGGAAATTCAAGTCAATGTTAGGTTAGGGCTATTGCTTTAGCTTGGAGGAAGAGTAATATTTCCATTTGACTTGGATAAAGTTGGTATTACCCTAAGATGATTTTACTATCAAATCTCTAGAAATTTTCTTAATAAACTCCAGTTGTCTTTCACTCAGACTTTCTTTTCCTGTGCCTCACCTTTATTAGTTGAGAGAACCCTGAATGGCTAGAGACCTTTGAAGAAGCTATTTCAGTTTTCTTGCTCTGGCTTTCTATCTGTAAGGTAAAAATGTGGATTGTATGATTGCTAAAGTGATCCCAGCAGTGGGACTGCATAAATCACCAGAAAAGCAGCTGTGAGCATTACACATTCACTATCATGCCTTCCAACATGATGTATACACTACTGATCTTGCCTTTAAACCCATGTATCAGTTGCAACATAATAAAATAAATAAGGATAATCTCTGAGATATATTTGGTAAGTGATGTGGTTTACAAACTGTTATAGAGTTTCTTGAAATTCCTACTGGTATTGTAGAACCCTGGGGGCTTAACAAACTAAAAGTAAAGGTCACTGAATAAGGGACTGGCCTCGAGACAGTTTTACTTTATCTTCGGCCGCCAGGCAGGTGCCCACGCGTAAGCTGCCCCCAACTCCCCAAGACTATCAAGAAATAGATTGAGGATAATAGAATAACCTGTGATCAGATAACCTGGAGCCTTCCTTGCAAAAACTGTGGACCCATGATCAGAGACCCTGGGAGGGGCATGAATTCCTGTAGTAAACGAAGAGGGTATTAGAAGGTGGAAAAAAGACAGGATGGGGTTGCTCTCTCTCTGGGAGGTGGCCCTAGCTGGCTAGTATTGTTAGACCTTGCAAAATAAAGCTTGCTCAAGTGACTCTTAGTCTCTGGTTGTCTTTCAGGAATTGCAGACCTTAACAGTAGTCAACCTTGATATTGGTATTTATGATGAAGGAGCAGGAGGATGACTGTCAAGGGGATACTTGTTCCAACTTAAGTGACAATGTTATCTTGAAATAGTAATGAATAGAAAGGCATCATCACAGTGAATGCCTACTTGTTTCTGGCATTTCTTTTCTATTTCTTTTGACTCAAAGTTACTACCTTTGCATAAAGAAGCTTAAAGTTGGTTGACACCAACATTCCTATCATCCTGTTTTGAGACCATACAATCAATGATTTATTATACTTTTTAAATTAAATCTTACACAACTCTGAATGTTTCTCATGGTTTTATCTGACAATTCAGTAACTTCCCATGGTTATTTGTTTACTTATTCATCATTTAGTCATTTATTCTGGAATTTCTTTGTTAAAAAAGATTTTTAGAGACTAGAATTGAAATGACTCAGCACAGGTCTTGGTGGCTTCCATGCTAACCTCTTAGAAGGTTTGTTACAGTGATGATGGAAGGAAAGTAAGTAAATCAAAAATGGAGAAAGAGTTGGTGAGAGACTGTGGAAGAAAATGGAGATTTTCAAAAGTTTGGCATCTCAAGAGATTATATTTATTTTTTTGCATGATGAAAATCAACAATAGCACCATTTTTATGTGTCTACAAGTAACCAGCATTGTTCCTGCCAATGACTCAAGAGCAAATATTTGAATAGGAGTAACTATTTTCATAGTCTCTTCAGATTCCTTATATTCTGTTAAATAAATTGGAGGAAGCACAAGTGTCTCATTAGATCTGTAAGATTCATTCTAAAAGCAGTGGCCATGAAGCTAGTGTTTGTGTGGGGTGCAGGGTGGCAGGGGAGAGTGGAGAGTAGAGGATAAATTAGTCACCTTTTAGAGATGCTTTACCTGCTTTAGGCCCCAAGGGTGCCATTCAGTACAAGCATTTTTGCACTAAATAACACCTGTGAGTGCAAGTATTAATGTAGACCAACACGAAAAGTGTTTGCTTCTTAAGCATCAAGAGCATAAGATCCATTATTTTTGTTTACAGTAAAATATTGTACTTGCCCCACATCTTTGTTCAAAGACTTCTTTTCCTTTTTTTCTCAAAATACTCTTATTAATCCTAGTACCATCACTGGAATTAAGTATCTAAAGCACTGTATCATTAGCTCCACTTTTGAGAGGAAGGGAGTAGTCCAGGGTGGCAGCAACATGCTCAGATACTGGTGAGTCAGTAGTGGAAAAGGAATAAGAAAACATGATTCCTGGCTTTCCATTTTGGACTAAAAATATCTTAGTGATGAAAAGATGTCAGGAACTGACTGCAGAAATCAGCAAGCACTTTATTTCTCCCACTCATGTCCTTCTTATCCACAATGCTTTCATTTGGTTGAATGGCCATGGGGAGTTTCTTCTTTCCCCAAGATGATTGAAAACATTCATTGGTGCAAGAAGCACAAACATTTTACTTTTGAAATATTTTAAGACCAGTCCTCACATTACATTTAAAAATTGACCTGATGATACATTCCATAAGAAAGCCCACTTGTGGAAGATGGTCTTGCAAACTAAACTAAACTTACTTAATCATTCTGTTACTTAATAATTGAAGGGTCCACTTTAGCAATGGAAGCACTGAGATCCTGGGAAGATACTAATCACCTAGACAGTTGAATACCAAAAGCCAGGACTCCTGTTATATAGGGAAATGATCTCCAACCATGTCACTCTCTGCCTTTTCTTCCTTTTCTCCCTATGGGATCTTCTAAATTTTCTCTCCAGTTTCCATACAAAATTTTTATTCCTTCAAATTATGGGATTTTTCTGAGAACTGATTTGCAGTGTAAAAATAGAAGACTGTACTTACCATGACAAATTGATCCATAACAGACTCCCAGGGAAGGTAGGATAAACTATACCAATTTTGGGTTTTCTGTTCTGACAGAAGCATTGCAACCTCAGGGAACAGGGATTCGTTCATCCAGGCTTGGGTAAAGAGGTCTCATAAAGATCACTTTTCTGGACAGAGATAAATACATTCATTTATTTGCTGTGTTATTACTGCAGAGTGACATAAAATTTCATTTAAATTTATGGTATTATCAAATGAAACAAGAATATGGGTTATGAAGTTCTTACAGTCAGTCTTTGAGTATTTAGCAGAGCCGAGTTTGCTTACTGTATTGTAGAATGGGATGATAACTATACTCAACACACAGCGCGAGATGGAATAATATATTTAATATACTTCACACATTGCCTGACATAGAGTAAGAAGTCTATGAAAGCTGAATATTATTATTGACCACTGATATCTTGAGTTGTAAATAAAATAAGGCTTAAAAATATTGTTGACAGAAGCTGAAATTTCAATATTTTGTCCATTTCCTTTGCCTGCTGTGAAGGAACAAAAAATTTCTTGTGCATCTATGAAATCCCTCTTTTTCTGGTTTATCTTCAGGGATTATAAAGTCTATAGCTTCTGTCTCAGACCTCTCTTCCCCTCTAAAATAACTGAATTATATCTCGTACAATGATCCAAGTGACTTTATATCCCAAGTCTTTTATCTCATAGAATAAGATAATTTCAACTTCTTAGCAGTATTTTGAAAATAAGTCACAGATATTTGCATGTGTGATTACAATTATTTTATGACTCATGTTTTATTTCTGTAAGATTAGGGTGAAGAGAATATTACTACAGAATAAAGAAGAGACTCTACTATGGAAATTCTTCACTTTGCCAGCCTCTCAGATAATTGTAAAAATTCCCAATGTCCAGGCTCTACCTCAAATAATTCAACAGAATTTCTGGTTATAGTACTGGCTTTCCATGTAAAATTCTTTATTTATTTATTTTCTTTTTTTTAATTTATATATAAATTTCACAACATTGTAATCTCAAGGATTTTCCCCCTCTTCCTTCCCCCCTTCCCCCTTTGCTCAAAGTTCTGCGCTTCAGTTTGGTCATGTAAAATTCTTAGTTGTTTCCACTGTCAGGTAAAGTTGGAACTCACTCTAGTGCTGACCTTGTATTTTAGAGAATCAAAAATACAGGAACCTGATGGTCCAAAGTCTTCACCCAAGAGGTTCTGCAGCTAGTAGGTCTAAATTAAGCCCAGGGATGTTAATTTTTAGCAAGAATTTACCACAACCTTCTCCCTTGGGTGATTCTGGATGAATGGTCCTAGAAGCACAAGTTGAATGACTTTGGAGTTGACAAGTTATCTAGTTAATGGTCCCATGTTCAGTTCATAAGGTTGGTCATAAACCAGTGAAAAGCCCATCAGCTGCACACAGATTTCATCTTTTCCATGTTACCATCTAAGTGACTTCAGTTTGCTTTCAGATCTGTAAAAAAAAATTCAATCACAGTTTGGGGGTTAACTTGGAAATCATCGCTGTAAAACTGCCTTGATTCATCAGTAAGAGACCAAGAGCTGCTGACCGTGGAGATGAGCCTGGGAAGGTGTCCAGAAACTGCTCCTAGACTAGATTTTTTCCCCCTGGGGTTCAGCCCATTGTTTAAGCTAATTTTATTATACTTTAAACATAAGTTATCACCATAATTATCATTTAGGTTTCCCACATCTACTAAGACTTCTATAACTTTGCCATGGTTTTATTTCATGAAAGTTTTTCTGATGAGCCTTTTGTGAGGCTGTTGTATTTAATGTCAAACTTCCTGTTGACTTTGTAATGAAATACAACTGAAATGTGCATGTTTGATTTTTCTCAAGTCTCCTTTCAGCTTCTTTGGCTTGACATTCCTTGGAGACACACCATGCATTTCCCTTCTTGTGAAATCTGAGCTGTAAGCATACTCTGTTTAACCCCTGCAGACAACTGCAGTATAAATTGCTCTTGGGAAAGGCCACCAGGATTTAACTTTTAAAACTCTTTATTGAGATTTAAGTCAAGTATACTATATATACAACAGCAACAACAACAAAAAAGAAAACAAAAACCAAACAGGGTTAGAGCCCTTAGATTTTTAGGGCTCTAATGTTCACTGTACAGCAGAAAGTAGCAGTCATACAGATCAGTTTTTGAAAGAATTGGGGTGACAAATTAACATGGCAGTGTGATGATGTCAAGGGCCCTTCTGAAGACAACTTTGTAATTTATGGTCTGTGGAATTTTGTAATCTGAAAATGATAATACAGATTGAGAAGATTCATCCCAACTCTTTAGCCTTGATTCTGAAAATATTTGACTTTAATCACTGGCTATGTACCCAGCTTCCCTCAACTCCACTCTTCATTTTATTGTGCATGTTATTCTTGTCTTAAATCTTACTCTCACTATCTAGGACAGAAGTGTTCTGGTAAGAACCCACTTCAGTTCAGGGGTGATTTCTAACTACGGAGTCAAAATCTTGTTGGTGACCAGAATGGGTCCAGAATCAAGTAAAAGGTGCCCCACTGGACTGAGGTGAGACTTAGTCACTATGAGGAATACCTGACTCTGCCCAGAATATATTGCATTACCAAGGAGTTGAAGAATACGAGGACTTTTGGGAGGAGGGGAGGAGGGAGAAAATGCACCCTCAGATGCATCCATTTATTCAATAAACCTTTTCAATCAATGATTGTATGTCAGCTACTATTTCAGAATTGAAGATCCCATGGTGGACAAAGATTTCTATACTCATGGGATTGCATTCTAATTAAACAAGGTGACAAAAAGGGAAATGGAGAGTGAATTATACAGAATGTAAAATAGTACTAAGTGCAACAGCAAAAGAAAAGGGGAAAATGAGGGAGATGTTGCTATTTAAGAAACAGAAATCAAGGAACTTTGTATTTTCATAGTGACTTTTGTTTAAGCTCCTGAGAGAAAAGATAGGTGAGTATTTGGGAAGAGACACAGGCAGAGAGAAATAAGTACAAAAGTCCTGAGGTAGAAACTGTCTAGCTAATTAGGAGCAAGGACCTGGATTCTTAGGATTGGGCAGAATCCACAAATTAAAATGCTTCTCACTGGACTGGGCAGTGGTGACCTTTCCTAACTTTCCACTTTTCATCTCCTAGGACTCTTCTTTCTTCGTTCTCTGTGTCTCCCCCATTTGTAAATGTAGCTGTCCTGTTTTAAGTTTACTTCTTGTAGACCTCCCAGCAAGGAGACTGAAGATTCAGAATTAAATGGCCATGGTTTTGTCCCCCCAGGGAACATTCCAGAAGTTGACCCTGATGCCTTATAGAAAGATGCTTCTAGCTTTATGAGAACCACATGTGAAAGATAATTGCATTTGAAAACCCAGCCTCATATTAAAAATGAGAAATGTCAATCTGTATTGTGAGACTGACCACCAGTGTTCTGATCTAGAGAGAAAAGGGGGTTAAGCTGGGGTGGCATTTGAAAGTCTTGTTGGTGTGGGAAGCAGGGGGCAGGACTGCACCTCAGACAGAGGTGGAGTTTGAGCTCTAGAAAGAAGATTTTTTGAACCTCAACGTACTCATCATCATTTCAAGCTTTTGTGAAACTGAAATCTATGGAAACAGCTCATTCAAAAGGGAGATCAGTCAATTGTAGGTGTTTCCTGTGCATGTTGAGGCATAGAGAATAAAATAATCTAGTGGAGGAAGAAAGAGAAGAGGAAATGGAGTAAGGATTTCTTTTAGGAAAAGGGAGAAAGGAGCCTATTTGTCCGATGAAGGCAAAACAACAGAAGAGACTGAGAAGGTGAAAGGCCATGCCCTTTCACTTCTATACATTCCTGCGGGCAGGCTGTACCCAGGGCACTGTTGTCATCATCTCCTTAGAAAGCTGACTCTGTGCCTCATGAATAGACACAGACTAGAGTGACTTGGACCACTAGGATATCAATGGGGTCATGTTTATCAGTAATTCCCTTCTGGGTGTGGGCCCAGGGGCTGATAAGAGGCTGGCTTAACTAATGTGATTTATTGCCTGTGAATGTGGGCTGCTATGAAAGAGAATTAGGGCCAGTACATTTTGGTGACAAGGTGACTTTTTGTTTGACCCCTTTGAACTTTGATGATGAAAGGAATGAATGTTGTTATACCTGGCATAGAGGGGATATTCCATTAATGGCAGTTGTCAATGATAACTTTGATAAGAAAGCATATACCTATATTTGAAGGGTATTAAGTTGATTGTGAATGTGGCATAAATGTTAGGACATTGAAGAATCAAGCAGTACTACATAGGGTAGAATTAATCCAACTAGAAAGAGTGGCATGGAAAGTAATAATTCATCTTGAAATCGGGTGACCAAAACAAGCAAAGTGGGGCGCATAACCAAACTTACAAAGGGGAACAGCTGGCCCTTTAAAGTCGGTCACATACCAGGTTCTATCCAGCCCACGCATGCAGTAGCAAGACCACATAAAACTTTAAGAGGGAGGCAAAAACAAATTTACTTATCAAAAGACAAATCAGACAAGAGTCACTGAGGGGTACAAGGAAACTCCATTAGTAACCTTACCACACAGTCAAAGAGCACATGGCTATGGCAGCCTTATGCATCCACAAAATGGCAGCTGCCCCACCTTAAGCCAAATAAAGAAATTAAGATGGTGCTGCCATTCCGTCTTCAAAGACAGCACTCACTCCACGCAGAAGAAGCCAAGATGGAGTCATTGATCCTTCTCAAAAAGGCACAGCTCTGGCATTCTTTCAGCTCCAACTCCAAAGTGGCCTGGCATCAGCAAAACTCACTTGATACAGCAACACAGCAAGCAGTTCAGATGTCTCACTTTGAAAATGACAACAGAGCAAACTCTCTTCAGTTCTCCAGAAGACTTTCAAACTTCACAGTTTGAAAATTAAACCAAGTTTTTAAGCATCACATTTCCAAGACAGCTTAAACAGGTCACAAGTTTCTTCAACATGCTTCCCCAGGCTCCTCACCGGCCCGGGCTGGGGATGGAAGCCCACATCTTGGCTTCCTTCTCTTCCTTCTCTCTCTCCCTGCTGCCCCACATGGCAGTGTCAGCTCTGAGGCCTCCAGCCACTCTGCTGCTCCTCTCTGCACCTTCCTTCTCTGTTCTGTTCTGTTCTTTTATGACTCTTTCCATGTCTTTTTCTCTGCCTCTTTTTCTCACAAGAAGGCTTAAGTTCCCTTCTCCAAGTCTCCACCCACCAATAAACAATAGCTGTTATTTTAATGTATCACCACCAGTACTGGGGGCCACAGCCCCCTAACAATCTCAATGGTGTTAGGGCTTGGAGAGAAGGCATGTACTCAACCAGCAGGTTTTGCCCAGGTTAAGGATGGATATTTGTGTCAAAAGCAAACTCGGGACTTTGACTCTTTGTGTCAGCATTGCAACTGTTGCTTCTCAGTTTTTCCTCATAAAAGTATCAAAATAGTTTTAAAGGGTAACTCCTCATCATTCTTGGGGAATGCAAACTGTTATGTCTCCCAGTAGATGAAATGACTCCATAATCACGTACATGTGGGAATGGACGTGAAGTCTAGAAAAAGAAATCTCGTTCTCGAAAACTGTGTGTCACGAAAAACTGGAAAAGGACCAAGAAGATGCTACTTTCGGAAGAGGGAAAAACCAGAAGACTTCGGGAAAATGACTCTTGTTCCTGTGTATCTCCAAAAATTCATGCCCTTGTGTATGAGATACTTCAATGCTATTTTAATGCTTCGTACTAAGTCCCAGGCATCTGGATACTTCTCACACTGAACACACACAGTATTTTCATAAGAAAACCCCATCTGCAGCATCATTCCAATTTGCAGATAAGAAAAGGGTGTTTTCACCTTGTATCAGATTCCACCTTGCTTGTCTGCAGTGTTACCTACACATGCCCCTGCATCCATGTGGCTAAAATTGGGGCTCTCCTCTTGACCATGTTGATGTTGTCTCTTCTCTTCCCACTTGACCTCTGCCCACCCTCTCCTTCTTCCCACTGATACCCTCTCCCTCCTGGACTACTCCAGCCTGTATCTGCCACTGATTATCCTGCTACCTTTTTGTGAAGATGTCTATGTTCGCATCACACAGGAAGTTTTTCTGGGGCAAAGTAGATGTGATCTGTGGCCCACATCTGGGGCAAAGCAGTTTGTCAAATCTTCACATTTAGGAACTAAACTTGGTCATGAAATTTGGTGATGAATATTAATAGCTCAACATCTCAGTTTCATGAGAAGCACTGAGGGGAAACTAAAAATGAAAATCAGAACATCTGTGGAGCTGCATCGGGTCTTAGCCCTTTTCTATTTGCTCCCCGAGATGGTCCAATCTCATATTTGTGAAGCTGGTGTTTTTCACTGACTTGTTTTTTAGAAAATACACGTTTTATATCATGCTTAATGCAAACTACCCTAGACCACTCCTCAGAACCTGAAACTCCTTCCAGCATAGATTGTCATAACAAACACTTAGAGATTTACTTATGTGTAAGTTGAATATCCATGCTGATGGGAAAAATTGTTTCCTAGTGTGGAGTGAATATCTGTGGATTTTTTATAGTCTGGTGGTCATAGAAAGCTGTTTTCTGCAAAGTATCCTACCATGGGCCCATCCTTGTCTAGAGCTCTGGGGAGCGAGTTAATGGCAGCCATTTCTTCTTGGGCTAAGGGGAGAGAAAGCTGCTCTGGATCATTCCATTGTGTCTTTGAAAGATGAAGATGAACTGAGAATTTATGGCCTGAATGAATCTCATTTGTGGATGATTGGAAAGCAAGTTTCTGTACTTCCAAGAACCACAATTAATCATGAATGCCTCTGAGTTCATGTCAGTTTCTGCACACACTGTAAGAACATGCTGGAGGAGACATACTACCTTTCATGTCAGTTATTTATGAAATACTAAAACTCTTGAAAAGCTTAAAAAAAAAAGCCACAGATTGAAAATGCTTGAAAGTCTATATTCTTTGAGGAAACTTGGACATACAACTTTTCTTTGAAAAATCCTCTATTTCAATCTTCATCTTAGTTTTAGTTAATCTAGAACCTTCTCCTGTGGCTTTACTTGAAAACAGAAAGCACACATGTGAGTCATCTGAAAAACAAGTGGGCAAGCAATTAGGCCTGACATTGTTGTGAAGCATTTGTTATGCATATATTTTGATGGCAGCTGTGTCTGTGTGAAATGTCATGTTTGGAAGACTGGAACATTGCTATATATAAGAATATATATAGATGAATATACATATTCATTGTAACATTGTTATATATAAGAATAGCATAGAAAATGTAAAACTGATGTTGGGTGACAAAAGAAGAAAACAGGTTGCTTAACCAAACTTACAAAGGGGAGCAGCTGGACCTTTAAAGCCAGCCACACACCAGGTTCTTACCATCTTACACATGCAGTAGCAAGACCACATAAACTTTAAGAGGGAGGCAAAAACATATTTACTTCTTAAAAGACAAATTAGACAAGAGTCACTGAGGGGTACAAGGGAAACTCTTTGGTAATCTTGCCACACAATCCAGTCTCTAGTTCAAAGAGCACTTGGCTGCAGCACCCATGTGCGTCCACAAAATGACAGCTGCCCCACCTTAAGCTGGATGAAGATGGTGCCGCCACTCTTTGTTCAAAGACACAGCTCCACTTACTCCAAGCCAGAAAAAGCCAAGATGGCGTTGTCGATCCTTTTCCAAAAACAGGAGATTCAAATCCGAAGAGGAAAACCCAGATGGCATTGTCAATTTTTCTCCAAAAGGCACAGCTCAGACTTTCTTTCAGCTCCAACTCCAAAGTGACCCAGCATCAGCAAAACTCACTCAATACAGCAACACAGCAAGCACTTTAGATATCTCACATTGAAAAAAGCAGCACAACAAGTTCTCTTCAGTTCTCCAAAAGACTTCCAAGCTTTGCAGTTTCAAAATTAAACCAAGTTTTCAAGTACCACATTTCCAAGACAGTCACACAGTTCACAAGTTTCTCCAACATGCTTCCCAGGCTCCTCACCAGTCTGGGTTGGGGTTGGAAGCCCTCAGTTTGGCTTCCTTCCATGCCCTGTGGCCTCCCATGGCAGTGGCAGCTCTGAGGACTCCGGCTTCCCTGCTGCTCCTCTGCTCTCCTCCCCTTCCTTTTCCGTTCTCTGTTCTATCTCTTTTCCCTCCTTTCCATGTCCTTTTCTCCGTCCCCTCCCTAATCTCTTAATCCTCTTTTATATAGAGAAGGCTTTACTTACTTCCCTTCTCCAGGTCTCTACCCACCAATGAACAATAGCTGCTTTTTTAATGCAGCACTACCAGTACTGGGGGTCACAGCCCCCTAACAAAACTTTTTGATTAATAATGAAATCTAATTTGGCACATTTCATGTGTCCCGTGAACATTCTGGGTAGGACACTAACCATGAGAGATAACTGTTTCATGCTCTGCAGAAGTATTGCTTTTCTGTTTCTTTAGGAGTGTTTCCCTATGGGGATGCCATTAGAGCAGTGAAGCTGCGTGTAATAAGGAGAGTGAATTAAGTGCACATTAAGTGCATGTTCTCAAATTTTAATGCACACTCAATGTCATCTACCAAGGAATGAAAATATTTACACAAGGAGCTGATTCTTACTTTCCTTGAGTGATAGAAGAAAAATACAGTTAAGAGATTATATAAGATACCTGGCAAGTATAAATATAAAGACTCAGACTGGTTAATCGATGGATGAATGAGGTCAAACCACAAATAGCTAAGCAATGTACATAAACCTTCCTGCAGCTGAAATGGCAAATGAGGTCTGCTTTAGGTTTGGCTGCCTCTGGCTTTTAGATTTGTAGTCTTCAGCAAGCTATACTTTACCATTAATTTTGTCTTAAAGCTCTCCACAGTTGTTTTCTTTTTAATACAGAGCAAGTATTATCTACCTATAAATCAAAGTCAAAATATCATTCTGAATTAATATTCACTATAATATGTTTGGCAAAAACATTTAAAGTTTTAAACATTTAAAGTTTAAAAAAAAAGTCCCTAAATAACCACGTGTACACAGAGAATGGGCATGAAGGAAAGTCAGGTAACTAATTCCTAGGGGTTTTTTTGTTTGTTTCTTTGTTATTTACATTGAGTTTCACTTTATGATGCATGTTTTTTCAGGCAGTCAAAAAGGAAGAGCATTAACTTTCCTTCTTCTATTTGCCGTCCTCTTACAGTTTCAAGCTTTGGTCTTGAAGCCTTATCTCTGTTACATTACTTCTAGATGAGGACTTATCATTGGGCTATGGTCAAAGATGATTGATTGACTATAAATATTTATTACTCTTCCTCCAAGACCCAGGTCAGAGGTATCACAGATGTGAAAATCATGGAGACAAGCATTCAGAAAGCCATGTCATACAAATGTTATGAAAGAGGGACCAGCATTCCTGGCAGACCCTTTGCAGGTAGTGATTCAGGAGGGCAGTGCTGAGATTAGGGGGATTGCTTGGCAGTCAGTAGCTGGGCTCCAAAAGGCAGACAGCTGGAGATCTAAATCAAGCCGTTCTTTTGGAGAGAGTTGAAATTCAGCTTTATCTGCTCTTTCCTGCTAGTGGGACACCCGCAGGAGGTATCTACCCTTAAAATCAGAAATTGCTTCTGGAGAGATTAGATGCCCCCTCCCTACCTCCATATTCTCCACTCTTTTCCCTTCCCCTTCCCTTCCCACTCCCCTCTCTTCTCCCTTTCCTTCAGGGAGCCCTGAGTCAACATGTAAAAGAT